>JADBJO010003150.1:77500-175000 GCA_016801955.1 Conus betulinus | reverse complement strand
TGATTAGGGTCAACAATGCAAAATGAGAAAAGGCAATAAATATAGAAGCATGCCAATGGATGAGAGAGAGAGAGAGAGAGAGAGAGAGAGAGAGAGAGAGAGAGAGAGAGAGGAGTGGGAGAGGTGCAGCACAGAGCAGGGCGTTATGTTCATATCAATCCTCCACCGCTGGAGGCGGCTCTGACAGCAGGCTGTGTTTCACTGGCAGGGAAACGGATGTCCGCCTCTTCCCCGGGGAAATCGTGCAAAAAACAGATGCAGCCATGTGATGAACACTGAGTTTTTTTTCCCCCCTCCCCGAAATGACAGAGACGGCGCTGGAGCTGACACGAACTTCTCTATCCTCCGTCTGTCTTTCTGCCTCACTGTGGGTACGTCTGCCTTCGTCTCTGCCTCTGTGTGGGTTCGGCCTGCCTCAGTGTGGGTCAGTGTGGTTCTTCTGCCTCAGTGTGGGTTCTTCTGCCTCTGTGTGGATTCGGTTGTGGTGGTTTGCCTCAGTGTGGGTTTCTTTTGCCTCAGTGTGGGTTCTTCTTCTGCCTCAGTGTGGGTTCTTTTTCTTTGTTTTTTTCTGCCTCAGTGTGTGGTTTCTCTTCTTCTCTGCCTCAGTGTGGGTTCTTCTGCCTCAGTGTCTTGTTTTTCTGCCTCTGTGTGGGTTCGTCTGCCTCGCTGTGGGTTCGTCTGCCCTCAGCAGGAGAAACAGAGATGGAGAGAAAGGGGAGGGGAAACAAAACAAGGAGAGAGAGAGAGAGAGAGAGAGAGAGAGAGAGAGAGAGAGAGAGAGAGAGAGAGAGAGAGAGAGAGAGAGAGAGAGAACTGGCAACACGGATCTCAAAACTTTACTGAATATAAGTTAACGGGCCATTTCATGGGGAGAACATAACGCTACACGTCGCATAACAGACAGTCTAACGGTCACCAAAAATGTCAGCAACTCTTGCTTAGAAACGTCTGCGTATCATCTGGGAGTGTAGTGTAGGGATATCCGTGGTTATCATCATGTCAGTTGAACCACACCACGTTCTTCACAGGTTTACATTGTCGGTAAAGTTTTCTTTTATCTTAAAACAATGACAGTGAATTTTGCCAGTATGACAGTTTCTCATTGAGATACACTTGGCCGTCAATTTTTTTTTCCATCAACTTAACAGTAACACGTAACGTATGCACACAAAAAAATCTCATTGAGATACACTTGGCCGTTGATTTTTTTTTTTTTTTTTCATCAACTTAACAATAACACTAAATGTATGCACTTCTGTCGTCTCATTACACAAAGGGCACCAGAACGGAACAATATGTGTCATCTCCCTGTGTATCTACATATACTTGACATGCTAGGTCTCTCTGTAAAGAAGAAGAAGGTGAAGAAACACATATATACCCGAAGGTGCCCGTTGGACCCAGAGAAAATACTATCCTCAACTGCCAAGCCAACCAGCCTGGGACAATTGCTCTCAGTTCCACTGGCATCTTTGGGCGTACCCTTTTCTTTTATATAGACAAATAATCAAGATATTGTCGTTCAAAATTGCGCTGTGATATATCTGCAGGTTTCTACATGCAATAGATTGATTTTTTTTTCTTTCAAAAAATGTTCTAGTAACATCTGCAGGTTTCTACATGCAATAGATTGATTTTTTTTTTTCTTTCAAAAAATGTTCTAGTAAACTACAGAGTGCGAACCATAATTTAGTCCCAATGATTTTGCAATTCACAGACCCTCCAGATTTATCTTTCACAATAAGGAAATGACATGGAACCACAACACTGCTCTTAACTGTGTCATGTTTATCTTTCGAGAAGATAACATCGTTCTTGTGCACTGTTTATGTGTGTGTACAAATGCTCTGACACATCGCACCAGCACACATGTCCAAAATGAAATCTACTCACGTGACATACAGCAAACACCATTCTGACGTGGTTCCACATTGTTTCTGTCTGTAAATTACGAATGTCAAACAACCGTCTGAAGCTGAATGATGGTAAGGTAGAAGCCCTACGATTACTCGCTCATCTGCTGCTGACTTTCATTTTTCTGTCCGCTACCATCTCATTCTCTCTGATCATGCGAGTCACCTTGGTGTGTGTGTGTGTGTGTGTGTGTGTGTGTGTGTGTGTGTGTGTGTGTGTGTGTGTGTGTGTGTGTGATCTGGGTCTCTTACTGAAACAAAATATCATAAAACCATATCAGGCTGCTTCTGCTGAACTCTGACGCTCAACTCCATTCTCCAAAAACCTTATTCTACAGGTTGCAAGTGCATGACTTCTATCTGGGCCGGACTATTGTCATTTGCCTTTTGCTGGCTGTCCACAAAGCTCAGAACACCTCTCATGAAAGTTCAAAATTACGTTGACAACCTCATGTTCAAACCACGTAAATCGCAACACAGTACATCTTTCTTAAAGAACGATACTGGCTTCCTGTTGAACAAAGCATACGGGAAAAAACTGTCTTCGCTTCACACTATTTCTAAAATCGCACCTCAGTATCTCTCTGAGCTTTTGACCCTTTACATTCCATGAAGTCATCCCAATCTTTCGTTAGTAACAGATTTTTCTAACCCCCGGATTGAGCAGTGAGCTGTACAGACAATGCACTGCTTGTTTTAACTGTCACAGTCCATCACGCTCATCTGTGACACAAATGTCAACACAGGTCTTTAGAATTCCTTTCTGCATTCCAAACCTGTTTTTCTCATGAGTGCGTGCGTGTGCCTGCGGTGGCTTTCGTGTCAATACGTGTTTGCATGTACGAGCTGGAAGTTCTACGGCGGGTAAGTGCGGGGGGAGGGGGGGGAGGGGGTGGATGAGCAGGAATATCTGGGCAACAAGGAAGGTATCAGCCAATGGGCGTGTTTACTCAGTGCGGATGTGTTTACTTGTAGCTGATCCATGCTGTAGGGCGCTTGGAGTTGGGAGAGCGCTATAAAAATGTCCCTGTTTTGTTTGTTCATTCTTCACCTTCTGTTTTGAAAAGTGTGTCTTGTTGGAAGTACAAGACGTCAGTGTTCGTAGGAGTTGACCGTGCCTCTGTCGGATAGAGAAAACCACCTTTCCTACAAAACAAGAGCTTTAGGTTAGACTGTAGTTACTCCTGACGACAGTTTCACTCTTAAAATCCAGAGAATACTGTATTTTTATCCAACCGCGATCAGTGCTAAGAGAATGAAATTTTCGAGAGATGGTAAACGAATAGATTTCAGAATGACCACGTTTACTATTCATAATTATTTCACTTGCCAGTTCATACATTTAGAAAATATCTTAACATTGTACTCATAATGCAGCCCTGCTTCAGATTCTCTAGGCATTCAGAGAAGACTTGCGTGATGAGTGATATTGTGCCTATGTTTAGAGACACACGCTCTATCTGTTAATCACATAATCTGTACCATTTGGGCATCTTGTCGTGTATACCTGCTCAAAACAGTCAGGAACACGAAACATTTCGTGCATGGTACTGCATGCTTGTTGAAATCAGTAGGTGACACATGCAGTTTTGTCAGTGCTTTTTTCTTTTTTTTTTTCTTTCTTTTCTTTCTTTTGTTGTTGTTGTTTTTTTGTTTTTTTTGTTTGTTTATAACAAATCTTTTCTGTGACCATATTTAATGTGATCTCATTAATCGTTGAATGTCGTTTTCTAAAATCTGCTTGCACTTCAGAGACCACACGATTTTTCTGTGCCATGATCAGCGTCTTATTGTTGATATATGTAGCTGCCTTTCTAAACTGTGAGCAGACATAGATATTCTCTGTAATGTCACAGTTTTCCGCACAGTCTGATTGATATGAAATTGTTATTACCGAAACGGTTTCCTTGCGTGTTTTCTCAGAACCTTAACGATAGCCATGGTGAGTTCATTTAAAGCAGAAACAGAGTTATGAATAGTTTGAAAAACATAAAACATCGAAAGTTTTTATCAATGGTCATTTCTATCACACACACACACACACACACACCACACACACACACACACACACACACACACACACACAGAAAATCTAATTTATTTACATGATTTAACCAATCCCCCCCCGTCTTTGAATTTATTCATATGGCCCGCTAGAAGAAGAGAAGAAGAAAGATATCCCCAGCTTTCATCTAAGGTGATAGACATGTCAGAATCAGCGACAGGTTCCTCACGACTAAGAGAGATCGTGTCTATGTTCCCTCCATCGTGATGAGGATTCCATGGTGCAGAAGCGGGCACGCATCATCAGCCTGGCCCCACGGCTTGTCATGGGGGGGGGGGGGGGGGGGGGGGGGGGGAAGCGTGGAGGTAAGCTTACTTCATGACTGGGAGCAAGATGTTCCAGAGAGTCTTCATGACTGGGAGGAACTGCAGATGTTTCCACGCACGGCTACTTCGCTGATTGTCTGCTGGTGGTGAACTGTTCACTGGGAAGGAACTGCTGGCAGGCAATGCTTTCTAGCTGACTGCTCTGGCACCTCTGGGCCCGATGTGTGTCACAGCTTCCTTCTCTGTCGCTGAAACGCCCGTTCAGATGGCTGTGCTTCCCACTGCGCCACTGCCCTGACTGGAGCAGAGACTCGTGACTGGAGCAGACCTGACTGCAGCAGACCTGACTGGAGCAGACCTGACTGGAGCAGACCTGATTGGAGCAGGCCCTGACTGGAGCAGACCTGATGGAGCAGACCTGATTGGAGCAGACCTGATTGGGCAGACCTGACTGCAGCAGACCTGATTGGGGCAGACCTGACTGGAGCAGACCTGATTGGAGCAGACCTGATTGGAGCAGACCTGACTGGAGCAGACCTGATTGGGGCAGACCTGACTGCAGCAGAGACCTGATTGGAGCAGACCTGATTGGAGCAGACCTGATTGGGGCAGACCTGACTGGGGGACCTGATTGGGGCAGACCTGACTGCAGCAGACCTGACTGGAGCAGTGATTGGAGCAGACCTGACTGGAGCAGACCTGACTGGAGCAGACCTGACTGGGCAGACCTGACTGCAGCAGACCTGACTGGAGCAGACCTGATTGGGGCAGACCTGATTGGAGCAGACCTTGGACTGGAAGCAGACCTGATTGGGGCAGACCTGATTGGAGCAGACCTGACTGCAGCAGACCTGACTGGAGCAGACCTGATTGGAGCAGACCTGACTGGAGCAGACCTGATTGGAGCAGACCTGATTGGAGCAGCAGACCTGATTGGGCAGACCTGATTGGACTGACTGGAGCAGACCTGATGATGGAGCAGACCTGACTGGAGCAGACCTGACTGGAGCAGACCTGAGAGCAGACCTGACTGGAGCAGACCTGACTGGAGCAGACCTGACTGGAGCAGACCTGACTGAGCAGACCTGACTGGAGCAGACCTGACTGGAGCAGACCTGATTGGAGCAGACCTGACTGCAGCAGCAGACCTGATTGGGGCAGACCTGACTGCAGCAGACCTGATTGGGGCAGACCTGATTGGGGCAGACCTGATTGGGGCAGACCTGACTGCAGCAGACCTGATTGGAGCAGACCTGATTGGGGATAGACCTGACTGCAGCAGACCTGATTGGGGCAGACCTGACAGCAGACCTGATTGGGGCAGACTGACTGCAGCAGACCTGATTGGAGCAGACCTGATTGGAGCAGACCTGACTGCAGCAGACCTGATTGGGGCAGACCTGACTGCAGCAGACCTGATTGGGGCAGACCTGACTGCAGCAGACCTGATTGGGGCAGACCTGACTGCAGCAGACCAGCAGACCTGGGGCAGACCTGATTGGAGCAGACCTGATTGGGGCAGACCTGATTGGAGCAGACCTGATTGGAGCAGACCGTGCTTTGGGCTGCACAGAAGCTGCAAAGTCACTTGCTGACACACAGCACTGCCGCATCGTGGCCACAGAGAACCTGCAATGAAACGGACAGCCAGCCTCTAGAACCCACGACTTTATGACAGGCACAAGAAGTGTTACATCATCTGCGATGTATAGGCCGAATGAGAAAATTCGTTGTTGTAGAAATCTGGGTGTAAATCACTTGGGGTTTTTTTTGTTGTTTGTTTGTTTGTTTGTTTGTTTGTTTGTTTTAGGTCAATCTGTCATAACGCTCAGTTGAACTTTGACCTTGGGATTCGATCTAGCGTTGCACTAAGAACAGTTTCCTCTCTTTGTTTGTTGTTTGTTTTTAGTTCTAAAAAAAAAAAAATCTTCGCTTGAGATCTATTGGAACTCGCCAGCGTTAAGTGATCCGAACCACTAACGTCTTTTGGTGATGGAACTGGAATGTCTGCCGGTCTGACAGTGGGTCCTCTGTGATGCCAACTCAAACCCGCAGTGGTCATGGAACTTTCCAACATCGTCTGTAGAGTAACAACAATTTCCCCCGGCTAGAAAGCGATAGAAAAGAACATTATTTCGGTTCTACACACACACACACACACACACACACACACACACACACACACACGCACGCACGCACGCACGCACGCACACACACACACACACACACACATGCACACGCTGAGAGAGACAGAGAAAGAGACAGGAAAGACACACAGACACAGACACAAAGACACTGAGACAGACAGACAGAGAGACTACTGACACAGTGATGCTGTAGAGTTCCCAGGAGATAGATTCGCTTCACGTGCAGTCCGGTGGTTGTCTGTCCGCCGTCTTCTTTCCTGTGCGCGCCTAACACTCCCAGGGTCAAGGCTGGAGGTGCGTGTCACGTGCCTAGCACGTGTCTGACCCCTGCACCCCACCTCTCCATTCCTCTCCACACCGTTCCATGCCTTATAGCGTGACACATGAAGCAGGTCAACACACCGCTGACCTTTCCATCTCTGTTCGTTTTTTTTTTTCTTTTTTTTTTTTCAGAAGATTGATATCCACTGACAGGAACAAAATTGTATTTCAGTCTTCCTTTCTCGCTATTTCAGCATGTCTTTATTGAAAGCCCTGCTCGCATTTAGTGTTTCCGTTCACAGCTTTTGTTGTTTGCAATTCCCAAACAGTTTGATGAATAAATCAGTCTGGTGAGTTTAGGTTACAAATCCTGTAATGAGTATTTGATACGTACACGCCAGTATATGACATAAGACTTGTTAATGAATTCTATGCTCAAAATGTGTGCATGTTTTGTTCATTTATTTTTTTCAGTACAACAGGACACTAATGTCCGCAGAATGGTCCCTGATTTTCAGTGTGACGTCATGTCTGGCGGAATGCTGTGTCGTTGGACTGTCATCGTGGGGTGGTGCACCTTACTGACCTAGTCCGTGCGACCCAATCAAGCAGCCACTCTGCCATCTTTCCCACAATCTGCTGGTTTGTCACAACTCTGGCTCAATCCAAAAAGCTGGACTGCAATGGTAGTCTATAGTTCACAACATTCTGGGGAGGCTAATACTGGAGCACGTTAAACTCTGGCCGCATGTGAGCAGGTCGACAATTCGGCCATTACCTTTGACACTGATTGCTCTCATTCACTCAGCTGAAGGGGAGGATATATCCAGTTTCTGAATCAAAAGTTTTGAACGATCACTGGTCTTATCGAGCTCTTCGGTTTATATTTTGACTCTGGATAAGATGTAGGGCTAATGCTACTTATTATAGGAAACGGATAAAGTTCTTGAAACGGATTCTTCACTCCCATGCAAGGACCAAGAAACACGAAACGTTTCTCCTCATCCCATGAAAGGAACATGAAACATGGAATGGTTGCTGCACATTTCATACAAGGAACATAAAGCACAAAAGGGATTCTCCAGATCCCATGCAGGAAACATAAAACACAAACCGGATTCTCTCCTTTCCATACAAGGAACATCAAACACAAAACGGATCCTCCAGATCCCATAACGGAACATTAAGCATCAAACGGAATTTCCACCTTCCATACAAGAAACACGAAACAGATTATGCGCATCCCATGCTAGAAACACAAAGCTCAAAAAGGGATTTTCCACATTCCATAAATAGAATTAAAAACGGATTTTCCACATTCCATACAAGGAACAGAAAACTCAAAACGGATTCTCCACATTCCACACATAGAACAGAAACCTCAAAATGGATTCTCCACATTCTATACAAGGAACGTAAAACTCAAAAAAAACGGGTTCTCCACATTCCTTACTAGAAAGGTTAGAAAACCAACACGGATTCTCCACGTCCTGTTTAAGAAATGTAAGACATAAACTGACCTCTGACTTCTCGTGGCTTGTTTTCTTATCTGTCCATGTGTGGGACTTACCGCATCATGAGGTCCATGATGATGTTGCCATGTTACAGCCAGCAGACCCGGGGCTGACGACATGGGCCGCGTGTTGTGGGCCCGGTGGTCCCATTACCAAGCTGTGTGTGACAGAGTTCAGCAGACGGGAGGGGTAGCCGGCTTGGTTCAAAACCCGCTTGTCTATCTGCCCGCCAACCTCACTGTGTGCTGGGTGCCTAAGGTGAGACACGTTCCTCGTCCTTCACCCACCTGTCTGTGTGTGTGTGTGTGTGTGTGTGTGTGTGTGTGTGTGTGTGTGTGTGTGTGTGTGTGTGTCTGTCTGTCTGTCTGTCTGTTTGTGTGTGTGTGTGTGTGTGTGTGTGTGTGTGTGTGTGTGTGTGTGTGTGTGTGTGTGTGTGTGTGTGTGTGTGTGTGTGTGTGTGTGTGTGTGTGTGTGCGCGCGCGTGCATGTGCGTACGTGCGCGCGCACGTGTATGTGTGTGTGTGTGTGCACGTGCGTGCGCTCGCGCGCGCGCACATACACACACACGCGCGCGCGCGCGCGCGTGTAAAATACACTTTCATGCATTTACTGCAGCAAGAAGATATTTTGCTTTGGGGTATTTGTATAGTGATTAATATGTACCTCTCTCTCTCTCTCTCTCTCTCTCTCTCTCTCTCTCTCTCTCTCTCTCTCTCTCTCTCTCTCACACACACACACACACACACACACACACACACACACACACACACACACACACGTGCGCGCGCGCGCACGCACGCATGCACACACGCACGCACACACACGCGCACACGCACGCACGCACGCACACACAAACACACGCGCGCGCACGCGCGCTCACGCTCCCACATACCGAGAGAGAGAAAGAGAGAGGGATGCCATTTGTGATCTGGATACTGATGACACTTCTCTTCAATGCAGTAATATAGACAAATCCGTACAATCATCATTGCAACAGTCATATAGACAAATCCGTACAATCATCATTGCAACAGTGATACAGACAAATCCGTACAATCATCATTGCAACAGTGATACAGACAAATCCGTATAATCATCATTGTAACAGTGATACAGAGAAATCCGTAAAAACATCATTGCAACAGTAATACAGACAAATCCGTACAATCATCATTGCAACAGTAATACAGACAAATCCGTACAATCATCATTGCAACAGTAATACAGACAAATCCGTACAATCATCATTGCACCAGTAATACAGCAAAATCCGTACAATCATCATTGCAACAGTGATATAGACAAATCCGTACAATCATCATTGCAACAGTAACACAGACAAATCCGTACAATCATCATTGCAACAGTAATACAGACAAATCCGTACGATCATCATTGCAACAGTAATACAGACAAATCTGTACAATCATCATCATTGCAAAAGTAACACAGACAAATCCTTGCAATCATTATTGCAACAGCAAGAAGACAAATCCGTACAATCATCATTGCAACAGTAACACAGACAAATCCGTACAATCATTATTGCAACAGTAACACAGACAAATCCGTACAATCATCTTTACAACAGTAACACAGACAAATTCGTACAAATCATCATTGCAACAGTAACACAGACAAATCCGTACAATAATCATTGCAACAGTAACACAGGCAAATCCGTATCATCATTGCAACAGTAATACAGACAAATCCGTACAATCATCATTGCAACAGTAACACAGACAAATCCGTACAATCATCATTGCAACAGTAACACAGACAAATCCGTACAATCATCATTGCAACAGTGATATAGACAAATCCGTACAATAATCATTGCAACAGTAACACAGGCAAATCCGTATAACCATCATTGCAACAGTAATACAGACAAATCCGTACAATCATCATTGCAACGTAACACAGACAAATCCGTACAATCATCATTGCAACAGTAACACAGACAAATCCGTACAATCATCATTGCAACAGTAACAGACAAACCCGTACAATCGTCATTGCAACAGTAACACAGACAAACCCGTACATCACCATTGCAACAGTAACACAGACAAATCTGTACAATCATCTTTACAACAGTAACACAGACAAATCCGTACAATAATCATTGCAACAGTAACACAGACAAATCAGTACAAATCATCATTGCAACAGTAACACAGACAAATCCGTACAATAATCATTGCAACAGTAACACAGACAAATCCGTACAATCATCATTGCAACAGTAACACAGACAAATCCGTACAATAATCATTGCAACAGTAACACAGGCAAATCCGTACAATAATCATTGCAACAGTAACACAGGCAAATCCGTACAATAATCATTGCAACAGTAACACAGGCAAATCCGTACAACCATCATCGCAACAGTAACACAGACAAATCTGTACAATCGTCATTGCAACAGTAACACAGACAAATCCGTACAATCATCATTGCAACAGAGAATAAACATCGTTTCTCCATGGTTCCCACTAACATCACTATAACAAAAAAATTGTTTACTTTCAGGACAAAAACACGACCTACTCACCTCATTTTAAGCCTTACATGCTCGGATCGGTTTTTGCTGAATAAACCGTGTTGACGTAAAGGCCCTATGCCCAAAAGGTATGTTTGCAGCTCTCTGTCTTTCTCACAGTCACTGCGCGCACCGACATTCTGGAGTGGTGCCAGCCATTTACTCATTAAAAGAATTAACTCTATGCAAAGACGGGCGGTTAAGCTAATTGTATCCGACAACTCTTTATCAACCGAGGAAAAGCAACTAGACTGAGACATATTACCGCCACCGCCACACAAACAACACAAGTCTACAAGAAAACGGCGTGTGTGTTCCAAGTCCAAACAAGCTTTGACAATACCATCTTTTTGAGTTTAAGTGGCCACAAAACGTCATCATTCCAGTAACATTTTTTTTTCTACGGGTACGCTTCGATTTTTGTTTCAAAACTAGCTTTGCAGTTTGGGACAATCTGTCTGGAACAGTGTTCTTTTGTTTATCAAGACATGTCACTCATGACAAGCCTGTAAATCCGCCATATTTAAACTATTGCTTGAGAAATGAATAATACAGTGTCTGTGACTTCATCCTTAAGTACGCCCCCGTTCTCAACAAATTGCAGGTTTTCTCTCTCTCTCTCTCTCTCTCTCTCTCTCTCTCTCTCTCTCTTCTCCCCCCCCCCCCCCAGTTTCCCCCCCGCTTTTCCAGTTTTACTTCTTCGACATCTTCTTTCGACATGTTTTCATTTTGTTCAACGTTGTTTTAGCACGAAACGAATCCACACATCATGAACCCAAAACTACAAAGGAAGACAAACAAGGCACACTGGCTGAGGGTTGTGTGGACAGTGTGGTCAGTCTGACCGCCCTGAAAGCCATCCTTCCCACTGGTCATCTCTGTTGCTTCAGATAGACCTGGACATAGGAAGTAGGTGGCGGGGGGGGGGGGGGGGGGGGGGGGGGGGGGGGGGGGGGGGAGCGTTCAGTACGGACAGCGCCAGATAACGTCCCCTACATGACACCATCTTCAAAACGAAAAAGGCTTTAGGTCAATTCCATTCAAAGCTATCGACTTGTATGTTCTGTTTGCCATTTGTTGCTTTTTGTATTTTGAGTTATTAACCTAACTCATCATGTTATACACACACACACACACACACACACACACACACACACACACAAATCGTAATGTTTGAAAGTCAGAGTCGAAAGTTCGGAACGTGCATTGGTTGAGCAGGTTTTATATTTAAGAGCCTAATATTTGACTGAGAAAAGGAGTGCCTTTGAACAGCATGCTCGTTATTCTGATGGCCAGGTGGGGTGCACGTTTTGGAAGCGGATCTTCTTCTACCTGCACAATGATGCCCATGGCCCCTGGATCAGCAAGCCGGTCAAGTCACCTTTTGACATTGACCGCATCTTTGTGCATTTGCATGGCGGCAAAAAGAAAAGTCTGCGCTTCGATGACTCGCGTGAACATGACGTCATCTTCCACACTCGTCGCGTCATGTTTGCACGAGACCCCTGGAGTCGTCTCTGGAGCGAGTATGTATTGGTCTGGTGTGTGCGTGTGTGTGTGTGTGTGTGTGAAACAGACAATTTAATATTCATAAACGTTCAAGCTGAATAAAAGAATGAGTATGAGCGATCTCTGCTGATGTACGCTGAGTGTGTGTGTGTGTGTGTGTGTGTGTGTGTGTGTGTGTGTGTGTGAATCAGTTGCGGGGTAAAATATTGAGGGGGAAGGGAAGAGACTGCCGTGGGACCCTCCCCCACCCCACCCCCTTTCCATCCCTCCCAACATTTGAAGCCAAAACATAAGGACGGCACATTGTTATGCGCTCTCCCCCCCCCCCCCCCCCCCCCCCCCCCCCCCCCCTCAACTCGCGAGCTTCTACAGAATTTTTTTTAAACATGATAGAGAACACCTCCTCCCCTCTAAGAATTCGGAAAATGGGAACCCCCTTTTTCGCACCCCACTTTCAGAATCTCGGACCACCCTCTCCCTTCCCTGCTCTCCTTTGATGAAAATGTGGAGGATTAACTCTAGCTATCTCCCCGGAAGGTTCCCTCAGGCGTGGTCATACAGGCAGACCCATGGTGGCCTGGCCTCCACCTTCATCATGACGTGATACTGCCACAACTGCCGGGCCTGATTTATGTTAAACCGTTTGCTTTACTACCCATAGGAGTTAAGTCCGCAGATGTAGGATGCGTGTGTGTGTGTGTGTGTGTGTGTGTGTGTGTGTGTGTGTGTGTGTGTGTGTGTGTGTGCGTGCGTGCGTGCGTGTGTGAGTGTGTATGCTCGTGAGCGCGTGCGTGCGTGCGTGTGTTTTAAGACGAGGTACGATGGTGTGGGGGTGGACGGGACAATGCCATTCGTTGTTCCACTCGGAGTATGTATCATTGCATAATGTGTTCTGGAACGACTGTTTTTACAGCACATTACCGGCGTGCGCTCTCTCTCTCTCTCTCTCTCTCTCTCTCTCTCTCTCTCTCTCTCTGACACGGAAGGTAGGATGCTACTTGCCCAGTATAGGACGCCACTTGCCTATTTTTCTGCTTGTGCTCCATTACCGTTAACAAAGCGACAATGAACTGTTGTTCTTGTGTCACTTTGCTTTCCTTCTCCTCTTCTCTCTTCTTCGTCTTCTTCTTCTTCCTCCGCCTGCCGACTTCTGCTCCTTCTATTCCTATCCCAGTTTCCCTGCCGCTGTATCAAATCCCTGTCAGCCCATCACTGTTGTTGCCACAGTTATGTTGACAAGTCAGTCTAGCACTGTTGTTGTCACAGTTATGTTGACAATCCCTGTCAGCCCATCACTGTTGTTGTCACAGTTATGTTGACAAGTCAGTCCAACACTGTTGTTGCCACAGTTATGTCAGTCCAACACTGTTGTTGCCACAGTTATGTCAGTCCAACACTGTTGTTGCCACAGTTACGTTGACAGTCCAACTGTCACAGTCCATCAACACTGTTGTTGCCACAGTTACGTTGACGTTGACAATCACTGTTGTTGTCACAGTGTTGACAAGTCCAACACTGTTGTTGCCACAGTTACGTTGACAAGTCAGTCCAGTTACGTTGACAAGTCACTGTTGCTGCCACAGTTACGTTGACAAGTCAGTCCAACACTGTTGTTGCCACAGTTACGTTGACAAGTCCTGTCAGTCCATCACTGTTGTTGCCACAGTTACATTGACAAGTCAGTCCAACACTGTTGTTGCCACAGTTACGTTGACAAGTCAGTCCAACACTGTTGCTGCCACAGTTACGTTGACAAGTCAGTCCAACACTGTTGCTGCCACAGTTACGTTGACAAGTCAGTCCAACACTGTTGTTGCCACAGTTACGTTGACAAGTCAGTCCAACACTGTTGTTGCCCACAGTTACGTTGACAAGTCAGTCCAACACTGTTGTTGCCACAGTTACGTTGACAAGTCAGTCCAGCACTGTTGTTGCCACAGTTACGTTGACAAGTCAGTCCAACACTGTTGTTGCCACAGTTACGTTGACAATCTCTGTCAGTCCAGCACTGTTGTTGCCACAGTTACGTTGACAAGTTCAACACTGTGTTGCCACAGTTGTTGACAAGTTCACAGTTGCCACAGTTACGTTGACAAGTTCAACACTGTTGTTGCACAGTTACGTTGACAGTTACGTTGACAAGTTCGTGTTGCCGGACTCCTGGCTGGACCACGGGAAGAGAATCCTCGTGCTACGTAAGCGACGAGTGGCGCCCTCCGACCTGTCTGAGAAACAGGCAGCCCTGGTTACCGGCCATGTGGGGCAGGTTAAGGTCACAGAGGGACCCGACAGGAAATGACACAAAGGTCAGTTCACACGTCACCCGGGCGTGTTCTACGTCACGCCCCAACTGAGAAGTGGGGCTGGTAATCAGTGAATGTCTGCGCTATGTACTGCATGAGTGGATCTGTATGGAATCACCTCAGAAAGGTGTCTGGGGGGTGTTTGAATCGGCCAGGTAAACGCCAGTGTGGACCTTAGTTACGCAGAAATAGATAGGTTCGGAATTACCGACAAGAATGATTTCCCTTTCCCAGTCCCATCGCCTGCAAAAAAAAAAAAAGTGTCAGAATCCCTCAAGTGTGATTTCCCCCCACTTTCTTAGCTGTTATGCTCTCTCTTTTCTTCTAACTCCAGCGCCATCTCTCTCTCTCTCTCTCTCTCTCTCTCTCTCTCTCTCTCTCTCTCTCTCTCTCTCTCCCCCATTTCTCTCTCTTGATCTCTCCCCCAGTTTCAGATGAAGTCCCCATCATTGTTCTTGAGTTTCACGTCCTATTATTCTGATTATATATTGTATTGCATTGTGTTGTACTGTATTGTATTGCATTGTGTTGTACTGTATTGCATTGCATTGTGTTGTACTGTATTTCTGTGAATGAAATTATCCACGAGAAGAGCGTCTCCCCCGCAGCACCCTTTGTGTGTGTGTTTTTGTGCGCGCGCGCGCGCGCGCGCGCGTGTGTGTGTGTGTGTGTGTGTGTGCGTGTGTGTGTGTGTGTGTGTGTGTGTGTGTGTGTGTGTGTGTGTGTGTGTGTGTGTTCACCGGTCTGCTGTATGTTCTACTTCCCATAACATTTGATTTGACCTGCCAGTGGAGACTGGTCTCCACACATCATAGTAGTGACCACTGTCTTGCTGCCTGATGCCCGCTGAGTGCCTTCCGCCTGCAGGACGTCAGCTGACTGTCTCATCCAAAAGACCAGCACTCAGACCACTGTTTGAGGCCTGTAGGAGATGGAGGGAGGGGGATGGGACGTCGGCTAACTCCGTGGGAGATTCCAACGACCGATTTTCTTGCGTCACGTGTGAGTGGGTTAGCCACTGGGTCACCGCTCAACTTCGAACAAAAGGGTTAGCTTTTAATATGGCCACCCGCGTTGGCTGGGCTATGACCAAAACGTGAATTATGAAATGGGGGTGACAAAAGACAAAAGGCTGTTCGTTGCTTTCTTCAGGCAAGTATAGTGAAGCAGGCAAAAACTGTTTCTACGGGAAGACAGGTGAGGAATTACAGGGCCAGCTTTGGGGCTCCGAGGCGTTTGGTTAGTAATACAAATTCATGACCGCTTCAGGTTATCACTGACTGAGCAGAACCCCATGATTTGCAAGCATCACATCTGCTTAGACAGTAACTTGAAAGTGCGACAATTTTCCTGACAATAACCCGATTGAATAGCTGATCGCAGAGCCCTCTGTGTGTGTGTGTGTGTGTGTGTGTGTGTGTGTGTGTGTGTGTGTGTGTGTGTGTGTGTGTGTGTGTGTGTGTGTGTGTGTCTGATGTTTGCGTGTGTGCATGCCTATTGCTTAACATTAACATGGTCAAGGATCTGAAAAGCTACTGCATTTTGAGATCTCTATGCGTATAACTGAAAAGGGGAAAAATCGTTCGCAAGCAGGTTTTCTAAAAATATATGCAAGAGAGGGAACACTATTTCCATTCACATGGGGAACAGTTTAATCGCAGAGTTAGACTCTTTGTTAGACTGTTTTGTGGTATCTGTGAAAATCTTCTAACGGCTGCATTCTGCCCTTCAGTACACTAACATGACGTCTTCCTTGTCCAGGCATGCGCTCATGATGTCAGCTTCGCGGAGTTTCCTCCACTACGCTTTGCTGGTGAACCACGATGCTCATTGGTCGCCCGTGCACCTCACGTGCAACCCCTGTGTCTTCCGCCCTCAGCTGCTGGGCAAGTTCGAAACGTTTTCTCGTGACGCCAGCTACGTGCTTCACAGCAGCGGCCTCGGTCACCTCCTGCCCGACCAGAGCCACTCCAGCCACGTCCAGGACGAGATCCAGCTGCTGGTGGACTATCACTTCCGGCTGTGGGAGCATCGCGTGGAGCTGCAGGCTTGCCTCGACCCAGTCAGCCTCGCTCACAGGCTGTGGCAGAGTTTTCAGCTCAACGGTTATGTGCCACATACGTCCATTTTCCCCCCGGGAAATGTTGACGCGTCGGTTAAATCACGTCCCGGTTCTCGTGGCTCGTGATCTCTTTACGGAGTATTATTTTTCCGTCTCGTCTGCTTGGCCGCTCAATCATTCCACGTGGTTGAGCTTCAGACGGCGAACCCTGGTGGAGGCTTATAGAAATGTTCCACAATACTTACTGAAGCTGGTACACAGGGCCGATTCCGTCTTGATTTTCAACTCTTCCAGTATGACCCGGCCCCTCGGGATTTGTTCGCGCCAGTATGAGGAAAATTGAATAAATGACTTCTGCTAATAATGCTGTCTGGAACTCGCTTTCGAAAGACGACAGAACAATTCATGCATAAAATAGGGGAAAGGGGTGAAGTGAGTAATCTGTCTCTCTCTCTCTCTCTCTCTCTCTCTCTCTCTCTCTCTCTCTCTCTCTCTCTCTCTCTCTCTCTCTCTCACACTCTCTCTCACACACACACACACACACACACACACACACACACACACTCACACACAACACCACACACACACACACACACACACACACACACACACACACTCTCTCTCTCTCTCTCTCTCTCTCTCTCTCTCTCACACACACACACACACACACACACACACACACACACACACACACACTCACACACAACACACACACACACACACACACACACACACACACACACACACACACACACGGGCTTGCGAAAACGTATATTGACATGTGATTGTTTAGGGCCAAATTTGGGATCCTACTCTGCAAAGAAAAACAAAGGGTGTTAATTCTGTGCGCGCGCGCGCGCGCGCGCGTGTGTGTGTGTGTGTGTGTGTGTGTGTGTGTGTGTGTGTGTGTGTGTGTGTGTGTGTGTGTGTGCTTCACACAATTGGAATGGCAAGTCTGCTGAAGCGGAAGAGAAAATACCACGCACATATTAAAAAAAAAAAAAAAAAAAAAGCAGTCCAAGGTGACCAAAAAACAGAGTGTAGGTTTATTTGGAAACATCCTGCTTTGCACGTGAGGTTGGTTAATAAGTCCGCTCTTCTTCGACATGATTTGGTTAATAAGTTCGCTCTTCTTCGACATGATTCACTAACACAGAATCCTGGCTCCCGCCATGACGCACAAAATACTCTTTACAAGTGTGCGTCCGCCGTCACGTGAACATGGATAACATGGACAGTTTGAACTTTTGTGTATGTGGAAAAAAAAAAAATCACAGGCAAATTAAAAAGGCAGTATACTCACCATCGGACTCGCGCACATATTACACGCGCACGTGCACGCACCTGCACAGGGATTGAAAGATATGAATCCTATGAGAGAAAGAACAATAGAAGCGCGACCGGGCTGTGGCTGTGGACGGGGTGTCGGAATGAGCGGCGTGGGTGCACTGCCTCTGAGGTGGCGCAGAGGTTGGGACAGCCAAAAAAAAAAAAATGGAAGCGGAACAGAACAGAATACAGAGAAGCCAGGAAGATTTTTTTTTTTTTTAAGTTGAAGCCACACAACACCCACGAAAGAACTGCAATCTTTGGGTTTACTATAACCTTTTTCAAGCAACACTGGCCGACTGGAAAACAAAACAACATGGAATTATGTGATTGTGGAACTGAAAGGAGTTCACTGGAAAAAGAGTTCAGTGGAAAAAGAGTTCAGTGGAAAAAAATTCACTGAGGGATGGGAGATGGAGGGGAAATGATGGGAGACATGGAGAAAAAGGGGGAGGGGATAGGAAGTCATTCATATTACTTGGTGTATGTGTTTTTAATGTGCATAAATACCGCTGATTTGTGGTTACTTGCATGTTTGCCTATGTGAGGGCGCACACGTACTATTTTCTGTGCCAGACACGGTGTAGAACGGATCTACTGGGGTCACAGCAGTCCTCAAGTTTGGACAGGTACGGCAAGGTAACAAAATGAACGGTAACACAACACTGTACGCAATTTTCACACTGACAATAGCAACTCAGAGATAGTTGTGGCGTGTTTCGAGGTATTCTTAATGTACACTACAAAACATGGAATCGTCAAACAGTTTTTGTCTACTGGCTTGAAACAGTCATGGATTTCACCTCCAGGTCACCAGCAGGAAGGCAAAGAAATTCACATGTTACATATCACATAGTGCACATCAGACATCACACAGTGCACATCACACATCACACAGTGCACATCACACAGTGCACATCACACAGTGCACACAGTGCACATCACACAGTGCACATCACACATCATACAGTGCACATCACACAGTGCATATCACACAGTGCATATCACACAGTGCACATCACACATGCACATACACATGCACATCACACAGTGCATATCACACAGTGCATATCACACATCACATAGTGCACATCACACAGTGCATCACACAGTGCACATCACACAGTGTACATCACTCAGTACATATCACACAGTGCACATCACACAGTGCACATCACACAGTGCATATCACACAGTGCACATCACACAGTGCACATCACACAGTGCATATCACACATCACACAGTGCACATCACACAGTGCATATCACACAGTGCACATCACACATCATACAGTGCACATCACACAGTGCACATCACACAGTGCACATCACACAGTGCACATCACACATCACACAGTGCACATCACACATCACACAGTGCACATCACACATCACACAGTGCACATCACACAGTGCACATCACACATTATACAGTGCACATCACACAGTGCACATCACACAGTGCACATCACACATCACACAGTGTACATCACACAGTGCACATCACACATCATACAGTGCACATCACACAGTGCACATCACACAGTGCACATCACACAGTGCATATCACACAGTGCATATCACACATCATACAGTGCACATCACACAGTGCACATCACACAGTGCACATCACACATCATACATCATACAGTGCACATCACACAGTGCACATCATATAGTGCACATCACACACATCATACAGTGCACATCACACAGTGCACATCACACATCATACAGTGCACATCACACAGTGCGTATCACACAGTGCACATCACGCATCACACAGTGCACATCACACAGTGTATATCACACAGTTCACATCACACATCACACAGTGCACATCACACGTCACACAGTGCACACACATCACACAGTGCACATCACACAGTGCACATCACACAGTGCACATCACACATCATACAGTGCACATCACACAGTGCACATCACACAGTGCACAGTGCACATCACACAGTGCACATCACACAGTGCACATTACACAGTGCATATCACACAGGTGCACATCACACATCACACAGTGCACATCACACAGTGCACATCACACAGTGCATATCACACAGTGCACATCACACAGTGCACATCACACAGTGCACATCACACATCACACAGTGCACATCACACAGTGCACATCACACAGTGCATATCACACAGTGCACATCACACAGTGCATATCACACAGTGCACATCACACAGTGCATATGACATAATACATACCACAGTGCATATTATACAGTACATATGCACACAGTGCAAATCATACAGTGCATATTACACAGTACATTTCACATAGTGCATATCACACAGTACATATCACACATCGGAACATATCTCTAAATCAGCAGGCAAATCGTGGATCCTTGAGTCTCTGCGTTGGTCAATATAGCCCTCTAACAACTAGTGTGGCTCTGTGGTGGTCAATATAGCCCTCTAACGACCAGTGTGGTTCTGTGGTGGTCAATATAGCGCTCTAACGACCAGTGTGGCTCTGTGGTGGTCAATGTAGCCCTCTAACAACTAGTGTGGCTCTGTGGTGGTCAATATAGCCCTCTAACGACCAGTGTGGTTCTGTGGTGGTCAATATAGCGCGCTCTAACGACCAGTGTGGCTCTGTGGTGGTCAATGTAGCCCTCTAACGACTAGTGTGGCTCTGTGGTGGTCAATATAGCCCTCTACCGACCAGTGTGGCTCTGTGGTAGTCAATATAGCCCTCTACCGACCAGTGTGGCTCTGTGGTGGTCAATATACCGCTCTAACGACCAGTGTGGCTCTGTGGTGGTCAATGTAGCCCTCTAACGACTAGTGTGGCTCTGTGGTGGTCAGTATAGCCCTCTAACGACTAGTGTGGCTCTGTGGTAGTCAATATAGCCCTCTAACGACTAGTGTGGCTCTGTGGTGGTCAATGTAGCCCTCTAACGACTAGTGTGGCTCTGTGGTGGTCAATGTAGCCCTCTAACGACTAGTGTGGCTCTGTGGTGGTCAATATAGCCCTCTACCGACCAGTGTGGCTCTGTGGTAGTCAATATAGCCCTCTACCGACCAGTGTGGCTCTGTGGTAGTCAATATAGCCCTCTACCGACTAGTGTGGCTCTGTGGTGGTCAATATAGCCCTCTAACAACTAGTGTGGCTCTGTGGTGGTCAGTATAGCCCTCTAACAACTAGTGTGGCTCTGTGGTGGTCAGTATAGCCCTCTAACGACCAGAAGGAATAAACTGACCAGGTCATGTCAATTATTTCTATTTACTCATCTTTAAATATTCGTGGAATGCAGTTCTTCCCAGACATATACAGAGGTATTCCACACACGGTGGGGGACTAATTTCATTCATTGTCGGCTTCCCCCCAGAGGACATGCGTGCCAGAAACAGGAGATTTGTGACCGGCCATTAACGGTCACCCGGAGACAGTGGAATGGCCGAGTCTCATTGACCATGCAAAGCAGCCAGATGTAAAGCGCCCTGACTGGGTCTCCCCGGGGACCAGAACTGACCTGCCAGTGACCGCTGTACACTGGAAACAACCGCCTTACACTGGCAGTGGACTGGTCGGCTGTCCTTTCGGTGCTCATCTTCAGTAAGCAGCCAGACAACTTTCCACTGACCGAAAAGACCATGATATAGTCTTTACAAAGCCGCCAAAGGATGGGAACAAGCTTATGACAACACAAAAATGAGACGTTTCGATTACTTGGGCTCCCCCGTAGGGATACCGGATGGGGGGGGGGGGGGGGGGGGGGTCTTTTGTACAAATAGTTCCCCCTCCTTCTGGACATTCTGTACTAGTAACGTCCCCTTTTCCTTTCACTCTCAATAACTCCGTCTCCTCCTTTCCTGTACTGTCCTTTCTGTCTACCAAATCTTTTATCTGTCTTTTTCCACAACCTCTTCCCACAAATTTGAGCACTCAACGAAGTCGGAGTGAACTGACTATACTCTCGACTATAGTGTGAGTATCCCAACGGGGTAAAACGAGTTCACACGCTACCAGATACTGGAACGCTGAAGAAGAAGAAGAAGATCACTTGGTCATCTTCAGGCAAAACAAAACAAACGTGACATGAACAAAGAGCAACAAAGACCTTACGTGCGGTAGGCAGAGTCTGATTTTCTCCTAGAGTAGAGCGTGTAATCACATGCCGCTCGTCTACAGACATCCTTGATAATGATAAGTATAGTATAGTTAAAAGAGAGAGAGAGAGAGAGAGAGAGAGAGAGAGAGAGAGAGAGAGACAGACAGACAGACAGACAGACAGACAGACAGACAGACAGACAGAGACAGACAGACAGACAGAGACAGTTAGACAGACAGACAGAGACAGACAGAGACAGAGACAGACAGACAGACAGACAGACAGAGAGGACAACCAAGCGAACAAACAAAAGAAAGAAACACAGGAATCGTGAAACAATGAGCTACAGTGGCGCGGTGGTCAGTGCGGCAGGTTAGTAGCTGGGGGTTGTGGGCTCGAGTCCCACCAAGGCACTGAGGTGTGAGGAGTGTCATCCCCAGTGTTCTGGTGACTAACTCAAACACTGGTGCCACACAGGCGACCTTCATCCACTAAATGATTGTCGCTCCCGTTCCTGACAGATGATGTTGGTGTCTGGACGTCTCGACTTTGATGACACCTGGCTATACTATAATACACGATAAGAGTTAGCGCACAGCACAGCTCAGTCATGTAGCCCCAGACAAGGATGGAACTCTGCAGCAATATCTGCATTATTCTTATCCTCATTGAGCATCAAAGTATCAAATCATGTGGTTCTTCACGTCCTGCTGTCGTTGTCAGTACAATATCACAAATTGATTTTGTTTTTCGGGACCGTGGAGGTGACTAGTTCCCCAAACATCCACGTCAAACAGCCGTTGATATGGCTACATCTACGTCAAACGACGGTTGCTATGACTGCGTCCATATTTAAAAGGGTTACGATGACTTTAACTGCTTTGGTCCGAATTCCCCATGCCACAGAACTGGTAATGTACCAATACGTCTCTGAATCAGCTGGTGACTGTTTAACTTGACACTGGTACACTGAGCCATACCAGGTCCCTTTGGTATGCAGTTATTCAATAATCTCAGAGTGATGTGGAGGAGAGAGCAGAATCCATCCAGCTGAAAAGATGTAACTGTGCAAACAAGTGAAGTCATGACAGGGTAAGGTTAATTCAGGATCAAGTAACCCTCTCAAAAGTTGTATGAACTTAAGACGACTCCCGCTATCCCGGTGTCACGTGCCGTAATCTCTCCACACCTGAATCACTCTCCACACCTGACATCACCCCACACCTGAAATCACCCCACACCTGACATCACCCCACACCTGACATCACCCCACACCTGACATCACTCCACACCTGACATCACTCCACACCTGACATCACACCTGACATCACTCCCACACCTGACATCACTCCACACCTGAAATCACCCCACACCTGAAATCACCCCACACCTGACATCACCCCACACCTGACATCACCCCACACCTGACATCACCCCACACCTGAAATCACCCCACACCTGAAATCACCCCACACCTGAAATCACCCCACACCTGACATCACCCCACACCTGACATCACCCCACACCTGAAATCACCCCACACCTGACATCACCCCACACCTGACATCACTCCACACCTGAAATCACCTGAAATCACCCCACACCTGAAATCACCCCACCAGCCTGAAATCACCCCACACCTGAAATCACTCCACGCCTGCAGAGAAAGGGCATATGTCCAGCCTCACTCACCGGGAAGTACATCCAGTCTAATCTTTCACTTTGTCCAAAATCACTTCCTTCCACAAGAATTTTCCAAAACAACCTACGACAAAACACATCAATCAATCACTCTGCACCTGAGAACACATCAATCAATCACTCTGCACCTGAGAACACATCAATCAATCACTCTGCACCTGAGAACACATCAATCAATCACTCTGCACCTGAGAACACATCAATCAATCACTCTGCACCTGAGAACACATCAATCAATCACTCTGCACCTGAGAACACATCAATCAATCACTCTGCACCTGAGAACACATCAATCAATCACTCTGCACCTGAGTCTGAGAGAGAAGTCATTCTGGACAGTGCCGCAACTCCCTTACCCTCCCCCCCCCCCCCATCCCCCACCCCACCCCATCCCTTCCGTCCTGTTCCAGACCACTCCCAGGTGAAGGATTTGGGACATGGTCCAGGAAAATGCTGTTTGGTTATTGATTCTTGTGTTCCTTTATCACTGGATTCTTTTTTCTCTTTGTTTGTTGTTGTTGTTTGTTTGTTTTGTTTAGTTCAGTTCATGTACATCCCTCTTCAGCAAGGGGCCTCGGCCTTTTATCTGAATAAAAATTTTGTGTCTTGAGTCTCTCTGCCTTACTGGTCTTGTTTAACTCCTGTAAGGCTCACATCATGTGTGTGCTTATCTAACAGTAAAGATCTAGTTACTGATCCTGAAATTTGAGCTACAAGACAATCACTTGGCTGAGGTAAAAGTATTTCCAGTTCTTTTCAAAAATAATTCTGAACATCTGCAAACTCTTCCATACACTTTAGAGCAATGCGACTCTTGTGTGCAGTTTCTCTCAGCATCCATGTCCATGGTGTCGGTGAGTCCAAGTCATCGTCATCACGCACTGCATGGACACTTGTTGGATGCATGCACACAGAGCCTTGTGATAGCCTCTTCAATCCGGCGTTCACTCACAACGGCCCCGCAGTCAGTGTCTTTACCATGAGGCTGAGCAGACGTGTCTTGCTTTTATGCTGCATAGGAAGAGTGTCCATTGGACCACGATGGCAAGGCAACTCGAAGGGTCTGATCTGGAGCTGAGGCAGCGATAGGATGACCCACATGTGGCTGTGCACGGTGTGCCGGAATGAGCAGCCTGGGCGGCTTGCCAAGGAGAGGGCACTGGCACAGAACTAGGGAACGAAATCGGAAGTCCAAAAACAATGCACAAGTCACACGAGCGTGTGTGTGTGTGTGTGTGTGTGTGTGTGTGTGTGTGTGTGTGTGTGTGTGTGTGTGTGTGTGAGCGAGTGTGTGTGTGTGTGTGTGTGTGTGTGTGTGTGTGTGTGTGTGTGTGTGTGTGTGTGTGTGTGTGTGTGCAAGCGCGCTCGCACGCGCACACGAAGAGTGCTTGCGTGTATGTTACATGTTCCAATGGGTCAAAATGAATTATAGGCGGACTGTGTTTGCGGGGTCACAAGCACAAAAGCGTCAGCGGAGAGACACGTAACAAACGACAATCAGTCTGATTGTCTGGCATCGACCTGCAGTCTGCAGAATGGGCCACACTCTGCACCTCCCTCCCCTCTCCCCTTTCCTCCTCCCTTCATCTGCCATTGGCTGTATCTGTGTTTACCTTTCATGCCCCCCGAGGTCCGCCCTCTCTGTAACCACTCAATGCACTATAGCCCCCGCACGCCGCAGGTTTCGGCCACCGCTAGACTGCCACGCACACTGCCTCGCTCTGCAGTAAGCGTAGGGCGTCACATGAACACGCCGGTTTGGATCTTCTAGCAGATCTCAGCAGTTCAAGATCTGAATGTTCAACACAAAAGAAGTAAAGGAGCACATATGACAGATGATTATGTCCCAGACACTCTCCTGTCTTTCCTCTGGGTTTCTTCTAACTTCTCCCAACCTCTCCTCTATCTCTCATCTTTCTTTTTTTTCATCTCCATTATCTTTTTTTTTTCATTGCGTATGTACGTTTCGTCTAATTCTCCTCTGCCTGTGCTGCTTTCTGGCTTTCCTCCCCCTCTCCTTCACCTCTCCTTCACCTCTCCTCCCCCTCTCCTTCACCTCTCCTCCCCCTCTCCTTCACCTCTCCTCCCCCTCTCCTTCACCTCTCCTTCACCTCTCCTTCACCTCTCCTCCCCCTCTCCTTCACCTCTCCTTCACCTCTTCACACCTCTCCTTCACCTCTCCTTCACCTCTCCTCCACCTCTCCTTCACCTCTCCTTCACCTCTTCACCTCTCCTTCACCTCTTCTTCACCTCTCCTTCACCTCTCCTTCACCTCTCCTTCACCTCTTCTTCACCTCTCCTTCACCTCTCCTTCACCTCTCCTTCACCTCTTCTTCACCTCTTCCCTCTCACCCTCTCCTTCACCTCTTCTTCACATCTCCTTCACCTCTCCTTCACCTCTCCTTCACCTCTCCTCCCCCTCTCCTCCTTCACCTCTCCTTCACCTCTCCTTCACATCTCCTTCACCTCTCCTTCACCTCTCCTTCACCTCTCCTCCCCCTCTCCTTCCTCTCCTCCTCCCCCACCTCTTCTTCACCTCTCCTTCACCTCTCCTTCACCTCTCCTTCACCTCTTCTTCACCTCTCCTTCACCTCTCTTCTTCCTCACCTCCTTCACCTCTCCTCCCTCTCCTTCACCTCTCCTTCACCTCTCTTCACCTCTCCTTCACCTCTCCTTCACCTCTCCTCCACCTCTCCTTCACCTCTCCTTCACCTCTCCTTCACCTCTCCTCCCCCTCTCCTTCACCTCTCCTTCACCTCTTCCTTCACCTCTCCTTCCCCCTCTCCTTCACCTCTTCTTCACCTCTCCTTCACCTCTCCTTCACCTCTCCTTCACCTCCTCTCCTCTCCCCCCCTCTCCTTCACCTCTTCTTCACTTCTCCTTCACCTCTCCTTCCCTCTCCTCCCCCTCTCCTTCACCTCTTCTTCACCTCTCCTTCACCTCTCCTCCCCCCTCTCCTTCACCTCTCCTTCACCTCTCCTCCCCCTCTTCCCACCTCTCCTTCACCTCTTCTTCACCTCTCCTCCCCCTCTCCTTCACCTCTCCTTCACCTCTCCTTCACCTCTCCTCCCCCTCTCCTTCACCTCTCCTTCACCTCTCCTTCACCTCTCCTCCCCCTCTCCTTCACCTCTCTTCACCTCTCCTTCACCTCTCCTTCACCTCTCCTCCCCCTCTCCTTCACCTCTCCTTCACCTCTTCTTCACCTCTCTCCTCCCCCTCTCCTTCACCTCTTCTTCCCCTCTTCTTCACCTCTCCTCCCCCTCTCCTTCACCTCTTCTTCACCTCTCCTTCACCTCTCCTCCTCTCCTTCACCTCTCCTTCACCTTCCTTCACCTCTCCCCCTCCTCCACCCTCTCCTCTCTTCCACCCTCTCCTTCACCTCTCCTTCACCTCTCCTTCACCTCTCCTTCACCTCTTCTTCCTCTCTTCTTCTTCACCTCTCCTTCACCTCTCCTTCACCTCTCCTTCACCTCTCCTCCCCCCTCTCCTTCACCTCTCCTTCACCTCTCCTTCACCTCTCCTTCACCTCTCCTTCACCTCTCCTCCCCCCCCTCTCCTTCACCTCTTCTTCACCTCTTCTTCACCTCTCCTCCCCCTCTCCTTCACCTCTCCTTCACCTCTTCTTCACCTCTCCTTCACCTCTCCTTCACCTCTCCTCCCCCTCTCCTTCACCTCTTCTTCACCTCTCCTTCACCTCTCTCCCCCTCTCCTCACCTCTTCTTCACCTCTCTTCTTCACCTCTCTCACCTCTCCTTCACCTCTCTTCACCTCTCTCTTCACCTCTCCTTCACCTCTCCTTCACCTCTCCTTCACCTCTCCTTCCTCTCCTTCACCTCTCCTTCACCTCTCCTCCACCTCTCCTTCACCTCTCCTTCACCTCTCTTTCACCTCTCCTCACCTCTCTTCACCTCTCTCCTTCACCTCTCCTTCACCTCTTCTTCTTCCCTCTCCTTCACCTCTCCTTCACCTCTCCTTCACCTCTTCTTCACCTCTCCTTCACCTCTTCTTCACCTCTCCTTCACCTCTCCTTCACCTCTCCTTCACCTCTCCTTCACCTCTCCTTCACCTCTCCTTCACCTCTCCTCCCCCTCTCCTTCACCTCTCCTTCACCTCTCCTTCACCTCTCCTCCCCCTCTCCTTCACCTCTCCTTCACCTCTCCTCCCCCTCTCCTTCACCTCTCCTTCACCTCTTCTTCACCTCTCTCCCCCCTCTCCTTCACCTCTCTTTCACACCTCTCCGTTATCTCTCCCCTTTCTCTCCTTTAGCCTGCTTCTACCTGACCTTTTTTTTTTTTTCTTTTTCTCACCTCTAGCTGCCCACTTTCTCTTCTCAAGCTTATAGCAAGCCTTCCTCTGTCTCTCATATTTCTCTGCCCTACCCCTATCTATGTGTCTTCTGTCTCTCATAT
Organism: Conus betulinus; assembly: GCA_016801955.1. Classification (NCBI taxonomy): domain Eukaryota; kingdom Metazoa; phylum Mollusca; class Gastropoda; order Neogastropoda; family Conidae; genus Conus; species Conus betulinus. The sequence goes on along the minus strand of JADBJO010003150.1, from coordinate 146,885 downwards.
TTCTCTGCCCTACCCCTATCTATGTCTCTTCTGTCTCTCATATTTCTCTCTCTGCCCTACCCCTATCTATGTCTCTTCTGTCTCTCACATTTCTCTGCCCTCTCTGTCTCTCCAGTGTTTTTCCTCTTTCTCTCCTCACTCTCTCTCTGCTATCTCTCTCTCCACCTTTCCTCTCTATCTTTCCTGTTTATCTCCTGTACCTACCTGCCGCTCATGCTGTCTCCCCTTTAATCTATGGCTGTGCAACCTCTCCTTCATATCTCCTCCTGCTCTCCTCCACCTCTCATGGGTCTCTCCTCCATCTCTGATCTATTTCTCTTTTGTCTCTCCTGCTGTCGTCTTTCTCACCCGTGGCTATCCTCTACCTGCCCCCCCCCCCCCCCCCCCCCCCCCCCCCCCTTCCTTCCTTCGTGCCTTTGTTAACTCTTGTCTCTCTCTGTTTTCTTACAGGTCAGTCTCCGCTTTCCATCCTCCAGCTTTCATCTGGCCTTCTTCTGTCTGTGGAGGTTCCCTCATGTTTTCTCCCCCTTCCTTCCCTCCATGTCAAATCTGTCTCTCCTCTTTCTTTTTTTTTTTTTTTTCATCTCTCTTCTGTTTTTCTATGTCCCATCAACCTCTCCTCTATCTTTTTTTTTTCTTTCCTCTACCAATCCTGTAGCTCTATCTCTCCTATCTCCCCTCTATCTCTTATTTATCTCCTCAAACTCTCCTTTATATCTCCTCTCTCTCTCTCACATAGATCTCTTCTTCTCTCCTCTCCTCTCCTCTCTACCTACTCTCTCGGTCTCTCTCTCTCTCTCTCTCTCTCTCTCTCTCTCTCTCTCTCTCTCTCTCTCTCTCTCTCTCTCTCTCTCTCTCTCTCTCTCTCCTCCATCTATTTCATTTACACACATCCTTTGTCTCCCGTCCTCTCCTATATCTCTCCTGCAGCTCTCCTCTGGGTTTGTTTAACCTCTCCTTTATATCTCCCTTCTTCCTTCTTTCTCTCCACTAACTCTCGTCTGTCTGTCTCTCCTTTGCCTCTATTTCATCCACTTCATGTCTTAAGTTCTCTGTCCCTCCGCGGCGCTCCCGTGGCTCTTCTGTATCTCATCTCTACCTCTCCTAGTCAGGCATCAGGTGCCTGCCTTATCATTTCTTCCACAGTTTTTGTTAGCTTCTGGGTTTTTCGGTGCACGATTTCTTTTTTTCAGTGCTGTCTCCCATCTTCTGGGCCACCTCAGTGGCAGTGCACCCACGCCGCTTATTCCGACCTCTCGTCCACAGCCACAGCCCCGGCACCGGCTAAACTGACAGGGAGCAGTCAGTGTCTAGTAATGAGGAACCCCACCACTGGGGTTTCAAAAAGTGTCTTTAAGGCTCCGCCGAAAAACGTAGACAAATGAATCACAAGACAAAGTACGACGCGTTTCGACCTGTTAGGTCTTCTTTATGAAAAGTAGCCTACAATGATCAGAAATAGCACACAGGCACACACCTAAAATAGATGACGTAAACAGAAATACAAACAACGAAGGTTAGCAGTCAGTATGAATCAAAGTTAGAGCTAGTTGCAAAGTGAGACGACTGCAGGCGAAAATCTAAACAAATATCAATAACTGTTTTTAAAGGCTCCGCAGAAGACCTAAGAGATCGAAACACGTCGTGTTTTGTCTTGTGATTTGTTTGTGCGTGATTTGTTTGTGTGCGTGCGTGCGTGCGTGCGTGCGCGCGCGCGCGCACGCATGTGTGTGTGTGTGTACATTTTATTTGCTCAACAGTTAAAAGTACATCAGACTCAGTTTGTTCTTCTCACATGTGCGTTCTTCGTGTGTGTGTGTGTGTGTGTGTGTGTGTGTAGAGTGATTTAATCTGAATGTACACCGACAAGACACATTGCTAACAGGGGATGTGTGCGAGGTCACTCCAACCTACTATGGCATTTTTGCATTGCTGACTGTGCATGGATTGCCCGACGCAAGCGATTTTCGTGGGTCGTCTGTGTCAAGTCCTTTCTATGGGTCATCTGATGTTAGTTATATCCATGGATCTTCTGGAGTCAATCCTTTCCATGGGTCATCAGATGTCAGTCCTTTTCCTAGGTCAACTCATGTCAGTCCTTTTCATAGGTCATCTCATGTCAGTCATTTCCATGGATAGACTGATGTCAGTCCTTTTCATGGGTCATCTTGTCAGTCCTTTTCATGGGTCATCTGATGTCAGTCCTTTTCATGGGTCGTCTGATGTCAGTCCTTTTCGTAGGTCATCTGATGTCAGTCCTTTTCATGGGTCGTCTGATGTCAGTCCGTTTCATAGGTCATCTAATGTCAGTCCTTTTCATGGGTCGTCTGATGTCTTTTCATGGGTCATCTGATGTCAGTCCTTTCCATGGATAGTCTGATGTCAGTCCTTTTCATGGGTCAGCTGATGACTTTTCATGGGTCATATGCTGTCTTTTCATGGGTCATCTGATGTCAGTCCCTTTCCATGGGTCATCTGATGTCAGTCCTTTTCGTGGGTCATCCGATGTCAGTCATTTCCATGGATCGTCTAATGTCAGTTCTTATCATGGGTCATCTGATGTCAGTGCTTTTCAAGGGTCATCTGATGTCAGTCCTTTCCATGGGTCACCTGATGTAAGTCCTTTCCGTGAGTCATCTGATGTTTGTCCTTTTCAGAAGTCATCTGATGCCAGTCCTTTTCATGGGTCATCTGATATCAGTCCTTTTCACGGGTCATCTGATATCAGTTCTTTCCACGGCCATCTGATGTCAGATCTTTCCATGGGTCACCTGATGTTAGTATTTGTCATGGGTCATCTGATGTCAGTCCTTTTCGTGGGTATCTGCTGTCAGTCATTTCCATAGATCGCCTGATGTCAGTCGTTTTCATGGGTCATCTGATGTCAGTCGTTTTCATGGGTCATCTGATGTCAGTCCTTTCCATGGGCCATCTGATGTCAGTCTATTTTGTGAGTTACCTGATATTAGTCCTTTTCATGGGTCATCTGATGTCAGTCTATTTTGTGAGTTAGCTGATATTAGTCCTTTTCATTGGTCATCTGACGTCAGTCCTCTTTGTGAGTCGTCTGATGTCAGTCCTTTTCGTGGGTCATCTGATATCAGTCCTTTTCATGGGTCATCTGATGTCAGTCTTTTTCATGTGTCGTCTAATGCCTTTATCATAGATCGTATGATGTAAGTTTTTTACTGGGTCGTCTGATGTTAGTCGTTTGCATACATCGTCTGATGTCAGTCCTTTGCATAGATCGTCTGATGTCAGTCTTCTGCCTAGATCGTCTGATGTCAGTCCTTTGCATAAATCGTCTGATGTCAGTCCTTTGCATAAATCGTCTGATGTCAGTCCTTTGCATAGATCGTCTGATGTCAGTCCTTTGCATAGATCGTCTGATGTCAGTCCTTTGCATAAATCGTCTGATGTCAGTCTTGTAAAAGGTCCACTGATGTAGCCGTTTCAATGGGTTGCCTGATGTCGCTGTCCTGTTCATTGTTGTCTCATGTCAGTCCGTTTGCTGTGCTGTCAAGGAAGTCAGTCGGGAGGCTGTCTGAACATCTTGCTTCATTTCCGCTCACGCTCTGAAATGTACAGTCACGTCAACGGCCGTCTTTACATGTGACTGTGGAAAAGCTGTTTCACATCAGACAGCTGAACTAGTCCTCTAACAGTGTGATGGGATCATCTGCGGCTGGTTTGAACTGTCCTCTGGTGCACGATGGAACGGTGTTGATTCTCACGGTCACTGGAACTGTCTCTGAGTCTGTCCATCAGTTTCTGGTATGCCGCACAGCAGCTGACATGGTACTGACGAATAGTGCCAGATACATCTGTGAAGGGCTTCTTGTGAGACGTCTGTTTAACCGGCCTCAGAACTGAAAACAAACGGCGCGGCAGCCGAGCGGCGAGACTTCTGGCCCTCACACCGATGATCTGCGACTGAGGTTCCTGGTTCGTATCCACATGACCGGGTGGGACACCTGGGACGAGATGCGCAAAATTCAGTCACTACATGCACAGTTCTAAGGGTCTTAGTCCATAAACCCCTTCCATGTATATAAACGTTCAGGTGAAACGCACACGTTAGAAATCCTGTAATCTATGTCATTATTCGGTGTGCGATCAATGCATGAATACACCCAGCGTACAATGAACTGCTGCCTGCACACACCGGCGGCCAAAGCGGTCGTACACATAACAACAACAACAACAACAAAAAGCAAAGAATGGCAGGGTAGGGACGCAGCTGAAGATAGTTGGAAGCGGCCTGGGCGTGATGGGGGGGAAGGGTTGAAGGTGCAGACAGGGAAAGGAGAACGGCGGGGGCGGACGACAAGACGTCTATCAGAGGATCTATAGACTGATCGTCTTCCGGCTGGACGTCTATCAGAGGACCTATAGACTGATCGGCTCCCAGCTGGAGACACACTGCGCCATACATCACCCCACCCGCCCTCTTCTCTCTTCTTTACTGCCGCAGTGCGCTCCGCAGTCCACCACAGAATGGCTTCTGCCGGCCTAACCATCCGAGAGTGTGTGTGTGTGTGTGTTGTGCGCGCGCGCGCGCGCGTGCGTGCGTGCGTGCGTGCGTGCGTTCGTGCGTGCGTGCGTGCGTGTGTGCGTGCGTGCGTACGTGCGCGTGTGCGTGTGTGTGTGTGGTGGGTGTGTGCGCTGTATGTGTGTCTCTCTGTATCCTATTACCTGAAGAGAACATGTGAACGTGTAACCTCCAGTGTGGTGTAGCTAGCGGATTGTGATAACCCTCAAATACTTCCGTCATTTGTCACAGTAATTATAACAAATAGAATAAATGTAGGTATGTATGCATGTATCATTAGAGAGAGGGAGAGAGAGAGGACAGGCAGACCGGCCGGCAGAGGGGTAAAAGAGGGCAGAGGGGCCTATTTTTCCGTCCTTTTTTCACTTTAACAGAAACACTCCATCATGTGTGCTGATGCTGTGGTTGGAACTATTACATAAAAGATTTTTTTAAAAAATCTCTTCAGTGTAAACAGTTTGTTCTGGTTTGATCTCTCTCTCTCTCTCTCTCTCTCTCTCTCTCTCTCTCTCTCTCTCTCTCTCTCTCTGATTACACATTTCAAATGGCGACGTACCATATATCAGTTGTATGCTGATGATGGCAATATACATACTACTGATATGTATAGGAACATCAATTACCGCCTACCGCATTGTCTCATGCGCGTATAAAACCGGTGCGAAAATAATGGAATGCTCTTGAATTAAGCAGAACAGAGCACGGTTATAAACCACTGGCAAAAGCATCAGCTAGGTTTCTTTCCCCTCAATCTATCCATTCCACGGCGCAAAATCAACCGGGCCAGGAAGAATTGATTTGTAGACTAAATGCAGACAAGTATATCCAGTGGACGACTCCCGTTAACTATTTACGCAAAATTATCTCCAATACCGATTACAAATTCTCTGTCTGAACATTTTTGCTGTGACGCATTTGCATGATGACGCATACAGTGTTTAACAATAAACTCTTCCCATGTCTATCCTAACTGTCCACAAAATCAGTCCTGAAGAATTCAAGATCAAACCAGCGATTGTTATAACCGAGACGCAGAATTGGTATTTTCAAAAACTTGTGGAACATTTGCAGGAGCGTTTCCGTGGAATTCTCTCCTGGTTAATGTCATAACAATGCCAGTCTCCTCTTTCAGGGACTGTTGATCCAGACTACTTCACTCCGTTACCTTCCGGTACCTACACTCGGACACTGTTATGTATAAACCACCTGCTTTTCGCTTGTGTGTGTGTGTGTGGGTGGGGGGGGGGGGGGGGATGTATGTGCGTGTGTGTGTGTGTGTGTGTGTGTGTGTGTGTGTAGCATGTGAGATAGTTCCTATATAAATCCTACTTTCTACATTTAATCTATTTATACCTTTGTCTTTATATTAATTTCTTGAATATAGGATCCACACCCCACCCACCTCCACGCGTTGTGTTATTATCATGTAAAACATTTTAAATTGAGGTTTTCACTTGAACAACAAAAATCCATGTGGTAGCCAAATGTTTAGTTCCATATTTCAACATGCACATATCCAGAACATATTTTGAAGCAAACAGTTGATCAGACAGAGAGAGAGAGAGAGAGAGAGAGAGAGAGAGAGAGAGAGAGAGAGAGAGAGAGAGAGAGAGAGAGAGAGAGAATTCTGATACATACATTTTCCTGTATATGTTTCTTCTCATGTCGTTCTGTTGCATTGTATAACATCACATGCAAACTCTCCAACATGTTACGTAACGCTGTTGTTTTGGATCGTTTTCTGTTAATAACTTGATCCCCCTTTAGTTCTCAAATTTCATTTATGATAGCATCACATCAGTGTACCTAGGTGGGTTTTTCTTTGTTTTATAGTGTTACCATACAAACGAGTGCCGACGTGGTTGTGTTCAGTAGCATTTTGTCCTTGTTTAGGAGATTAGGAAAGGCAAGTAGGAAGGATGTCTCATTTCAGCCAGTATCTTGCCGTTGTTAGGTCGGCGTCTCCCGAGGAGTGGTAAAATGCGTTTATGTTGTTGGGTGACTGTTGCTATAGATGTCTTGATCTCTGATTGTTTTCTTCTTCAGTCTTCATTTCTTCTTGGGACACGTTGTAATAATCCTCCTCTAACTTTCCCCCTTTTCTGCCCCTCTGTCTTCATTCCTACTGCGATGGAGCCAACTGAACAGTGTCAGTAGAGAAGATGTGGCGGCGGCAATGTCTTTAAGTTCCTGGTTTGGAGAGGAGCGAGGGGAAGAGGGGGCGGGATTTGCTGTGAAGCTGCAGAGGACTGACGATGAATCACAGACAATGTGTGGTCTGTCGTGTTTCTCCAGTTCTGCCAGAAACTGGGCTGCCATTCTCAGAGCCCCAGCCCTTTCCTTGCGGACTAGTGTCCTGAAGAAATGGCATAGCAGGCTTTGGTTCCAGCTTCAAGCTGAATAGGATTCCTCAACCTCCATTGCTGTCGACAAAGAGGAACAGGATACCCTCTACATCTCCTTTGTCGCACAGAATACATGGTCATGTGATTGATTTCAGCGCTACACACTTTTATTTTTCAGTCGCGTAAGCCTGATCGATTTCTCATGTTTGGATTTCTTTCCCATTTAGCGATTGCATGTTTGCTTTCACACTGTGTTGTTACTGTTGGAGGTTGTGTTTTGGGACGAGTGGTTTTGAAGGGCAAACGGAATACAACTGACGGCCAAGGAAAGAAAGAGGGGGATGGGAGGTTGGGGAAGGACAGTTAGACGTCACTCGGGATGAGGGCAGGGAATAGGAGGGCAATAAATGGAGACGAAGTAAGATATGAGACGACAGACTGGGGTAGTGGGACAGGTCCACAGGAGGGCAATACAGCGCGGAGGCAAAAAAAAAAAAAAAAAAAAAAAGTCATTTCATCTGGCCTTCTCCTGGGATCCGTTTCGCGCGTGGTGTCCCCAGTGGGGCAACACCGCTATCAAAGCTGGGGAAAAAAACCATCGTATGTGAAAGCTTCAAAGCTTGCTTCGTTTGATTTTCGGTATAAACAGCTTCATATGTATCTTGCTTACGTAAAATAGATAAATAATGATGAAAGGAACAACAATATTATACTCCCATCCCCACTGCTTGAGATGTGGTAGGATATTTCCCAGTTCTGAAGAGGTCTACGGGAAAAAAAAAAAAAAAACGCACACAATTCCTTCCAACACAGTTTACAAACGACGTTGTAAAGTTATCATACCTGCCTAGCGCTACAATACGCTGCCTTTCTCTTATAAATCCACAAAGCAATTTTTTGTTTCAATCTCTTTATTTTAGAAACAAAAGCTAGGGCAGCGAGAATAAAAACAAACCTGCAAACGCAAAATTCAAAGCAGCCTGTAATCAAAAGCTATTGCCATGAGAATGTGTGTGTGTGTGTGTGTGTGTGTGTGTACATTTAAGTTCATCTTGTAATGAAGCCAAGGGCACGGACGGGACCCATGCTGGCTACACATTTCACTCTGTGCCCTGCGGTCAGGTCAATCGTGAAGGCATTGTCGCTCGTGTCAGATTCTGCTCTCTCCGCTGTCGACTCTGCCTGTCCTTTCAAACACGCAGTTTGAAGTTGCTCGGTATTCTCTTGACGTGTAGAATACATTTTCATCATCAGCTTTTTCTGTTTATCGCTCTCCGCCAAGCGAAAACAGCATATAGAAAGACACTACGTCTGTAGTCGAACTGCCATCCTTTATTAGTGTTATTCATGGTAAAACGGTCATTGCTGGAGACTCCATCGTTCACTATGAAGACGACACAGATGCTTTTGGAGATTTTACTTTTATGTTTGGTCTGGTAGGCCTACATTATGTTAATAAATCGACGCATGTACTTGATCGGGTGTTGTATTCTATCCATGACAGTCTTGTGTTGTTGCTTATCAATGGATATCATGACCTCCTATCTGATCATGTGTCTGTCTTTTTGTAAATGATGAGTGAGAAAAACCTGCCAAGTGTCGCACCGTCAAATTGACTCGTTCCATCCATGACTTGAATGTCGAAATTACAATCTGAATTAGTCTGCATGAGAACCTGTGGTTTGTGTCTACCCGATCTGAACAGTTCCCTGCCCAGCCTGCTCGGCGGACACGGCCCTCTCCGAACTCTGACAGTTAGGTGCCCAACCTGCTCGGCCTCTCTGAACTCTGACAGTTTGGTGCCCAACCTGCTCGGCGGACACGGCCTCTCCGAACTCTGACAGTTTGGTGCCCAGCCTGCTCGGCGGACACGGCCTCTCCAAACTCTGACAGTTTGGTGCCCAGCTGCTTGGCCTCTCCGAAGTCTGACAGTTAGGTGCCCAGCTGCTTGGCCTCTCCGAACTCTGACAGTTAGGTGCCCAGCCTGTTCGGCCTCTCCGAACTCTGACAGTTAGTGCCCAGCCTGCTCGGCGGACACGGCCCTCTCCGAACTCTGACAGTCAGGTGCCCAGCTGCTCGGCGGACACGGCCCTCTCCGAACTCTGACAGTTAGGTGCCCAGCCTGCTCGGCCTCTCCGAACTCTGACAGTCAGGTGCCCAGCTGCTCGGTGGACACGGCCCTCTCCGAACTCTGACAGTTAGGGCAGAACGAGCCACGTGTCAGACTCTCCTTCATGCAACTGAGCACCCAGGGGACGATATATCCTTGGTTTGTCCTGTGTGCTTTACATCCGCACTGATTTGAGCTAGGTGAGTAGGTGTCGCAAGCAGCATTCGTTTTGGAGTCAGGGGCGTGTAACTGATTCACGGGAGAAATACCATTCTTGTTTGTTCCATTTCTGTTTACGGTTTCCTGCCTCATTTAAGACTTCCTTTAAAAAACAATTTAAATGTGTTTCCAATTCTGCTTCTGTCCGTTCCTGATCATCTTTAACTTCACTAGAACTATGATAGATGATGTTGTCGTTAATTTAGGGTACGAGGTCAGGATGAGGTGGTCTTTTTATCTGCACACTAGTTATGTATTGCTTGTTTTATCAGTAACCAATCAGCAGAAATGTCGTCTGATTGCTAGAAATCCTTTGCAGCCTGCTGGACAAATTTCCAGTTATACACCACAGGACTTGTGAAAACAGAGAAAGTGTCACGTGCATGAACGGTCAGTCTACACTCAACACCGATTCAAAGGCGTTATAATGATCCTTCTATAGACAAGTAGAATGGATGTTTCGTGGACAGTTTACATCATTGAGATAAAGATACAAACAGGAAGCTACAAGTCTATGTTACTAAGACTTCGGTGCTTTGAGGTGGGGGTACTACAGGCTACATGTTTGTTGTCCATCTGGTGACAGGCAGTGTTGGTCCCATGTCCCTTCATGGCAAGTCCTCTGCCTGACCCATCATCAACCATCAAAACGATTCCAACAGGAGATTGCAAGATCAAAAAACCTGAGCAGTCACATGCACTCCACATGTCAGAAATCACACATGTAACTAGTCAGCTTTTGTTATCACAGTGCGCAAAGAACTGAGCCAGTCATTACAGCTGATCATTTACTTCTTTTCGTAATGGCACAAGTCCTTCACTTCAATGTCTCCTGGCACTGACAGTCATTCTTTGGTGAATGGTCAAGAAAAAAATATGACTGTTTTTGCAAACCCTATTGGCATTTATATTTAGGTTATTTATATCACTGGATATGTCTGACAATTGGAGAGTTCCCTGTAAAACACTTTGTGAAAAAACTGCCGTTTGGCCAGTCCACCCTGTGTATGACCAGACGGCCTGCCACAACAGATCATGACAACTGACCTTCTGGACTGTGTCAAGGCCACACTGCCATTCCAAATGTACCAGCTTTCTTCATTAAGACGTTCTCTCTGATCTACTCATGTGGAAGTGTTAAGTGAATACAGTATTGGTCTGTGATTGCAATGCAGAGTCTAGAAGAGAAGGCACTGCCTGCAGTTTGGTTTGGGCAGGGCAGGTTTTATAGAAGTGCAGACAGGAAAGACAAAAGGAAGGGGGAGGGGAGCGGCTCACAGTAATCCTGCTTCTGCAAATCGACTTCCTGTGTCCTGCTTCCTTGTTAATAGCGAGCCAGGGATGGAGACAGGTGTTACAAGTGACACATCTCATCCCACTATGAGTGAGTGAGTGAATGAGTGTGTGTGTGTGTGTGTGTGTGTGTGTGTGTGTGTGTGTGTGTGTGTGTGTGTGTGTGTGTGCACATTTGTGTGTGTGTGCACATTTGTGTGTGTGTGTGTGTGTGTGTGTGTGTGTGTGTGTGTGTGTGTGTGTGTGTGTGTGTGTGTGTGTGTGCAAGTGTGCATGCATTTGCATGTCTGCTTGCACAAGCATTTTACATGACAGGAAGCTACATATCATGGTCTGATACAGCTGTGAAATCAAGAGCGTGGAATGGGGTTCAGTGGATGGAGTGGATAATTGAATATACACAGCAGACCTTCCAGAGTGGGGTAGCCATCCAGATATCATCAGGAAAAGCAGCACGAGACCGAACGTTGCACTCCAGCCAGGGTCATCAAAGCAACCGACTCTGATTGACTTACAAAACTTCTGGGGGGTGGGCGTTTCAAGTGCCCCCCCCCCCTTTTTTTTTTTTTTTTTTTTTCAAAATCTAGACGGATTCTTATCCACCTCTGTAATGACTGTTTCTAAGTTGGAAAATTTACTCCTTGTTCAAGTTTCTTTCTTTTCTTTTCTTTTTTTTTTGTTTGTTTGTTTTGTTGTTGTTTTTAGTTTTTCTTGTTTTTTGTTTTTTTTTGTATTTCGTTCCCTACTAAATAGCTTGAAGAACAGACTAAACACGGCATTGATGTGACACATTCACTACACAGATTGTCTCTCGCTTGCTATGCCATTCTCGCCTTGGGATCAGCATGAGATGCCTACGGTTCGATGAGGCCACGACCCTTTGGACCAAACAGGGATGGAGACCGCTTGTGCGGCGCGAGCGCGCGCGCGCGCGTGTGTGTGTGTGTGAGAGAGAGAGAGAGAGAGAGAGAGAGAGAGAGAGAGAGAGAGAATGTGTGTGTGTGTGTGTGTGTGTGTGTGTGTGTGTGTGTGTGTGTGTGTGTGTGTGTGTGTACTGGCAGAAACAGTAAACTGCGAACAGCAGACATTTTTTGTATATATAATGTGCGCTTCATATATACAGGCGGGGAAGGTGACAGACAGACAGACAGACAGACAGACAGAGACTTGGATACATCGGGCCATCAGCCATCGAGGAGTACAAAGCCATCAAACGTTCACTTAGGTTAGACTTCAAAGTTTTAAGATGGCGTAGTTCGACCGATTGGAAGGTCAGATATGAGCCTTCAACCTATGAATTATACCTGAATTGTATTGTATCGTTTCATCGCATCGCATGCATTACAGATGGTAGTTTACTATGAAAACTGGAAAACTTTCTGATGCCAGAAGGTATGACCCTAGCCCTAGCCCTCACCAAAGCAAACCTTAACCCTAACCCACCCCTAGCTTAATCTAACTCTGTCCTAAGCGGAAACTGTATAAAATGGTACAAAATCTTCATATTGTGCTTGCAGTATGAAGGGGAGGGGGTGGTGGTTGCAGCAGTACAGCTGGTTTTTCTTCTTCCAGCTGTTGACGTTTACAAGTACTGACATGCGGAAGGGTCAGAAACTGAGCAGCAATGGGTTAGGGCTGGGGTGGGGAGTAGGGGGGGGGTGAGGTGAGATTTTGAATCTATAAGTTTTTTTTTTTCTCTCAGCTCCCTCAAGTTGAAAGGACTGTGTGAGTGGTGTATCAGTCTCTGGGGGCAGGCAGTTCAAATCTTGGATGGTTCTGGGGAAGGAGTTTTAGCGGTAGTCCATGCGGCAGCAGTGTAAGCACAACTGGCTGTGATGGCTTCACCTGCTACCGATGTCTGGCATACTGGGGTTTAAGGTCTTTAACACCTTGTACATGTGAGTCCAGAATTTTGTACAGCATGGTGAATCTGGAAGTGCACCATCGTTCCTCGTGTGAAGGCCACTGTTCCGAGCATGTCGTTGACACTTGGGTGTTCTGAGCATAACTGACTGCTCTTCGCTGGACCTAGATTTCGCAGATTAGTCTGTCTGTGTATTGTCCCAAACAGTGCTGGCGTAGGTAGTAAAGGGACGGACCGTGGCCTGTAGACCAGTGCTTTGGTCTCAGGGAGCCGACTTTTAGGTGTCTCCTGAAGAAGCCCAAGGTTTTATTTGTTTTGGGGCAGGTGTTATCAATATGCAAAGATCCCTTGGGGGTCGCCCAACTTGATACTGACGTAGTCTGAATGTGAGCCATCAACCACTGCTGCCTCAGTGCTTGCGGTAACTGAGTGAGTGTACAATCCAGTAATCGGTGCTTCCTAAATCTAGCTTAGTATGTGTATGTAGGCAGTGGATTTACCTTGTCAGTTGCTTTTGCATCGTAGAAACTTTTTTTTTTTTAAGTCTGATGATAAAGTCGGTTAGCAACACACCCTCTTCATCGCTGCTGAGACTTCCTCAATAAACTGGGTCTGGCAGCCCAAGGCGTAGGCCTACTAAGCCGTTACGTGAGCCGTGTTGTTGACTGGAAAGGATGCTGTGAGCCTCAAGGATGTGCTCAAGGATCTTAGAAGAGACGCTGTTAAGGGCGATAGGTCTGTAGTCTGACGCCTCGAAATGTTGAAAGACTCACTTTTTGAAGACTAGGGGGTCCCCAGCGCATCCTTCCACTGAGTCCTCGGAACCTCCCCTGTCTGATGGTTGTCAGAATAAAGGCAGCTTCAGCATCCAGTTCGTTCAGGACGCGATGAGTAATGCTGTCCGGTCCAGTTTGGCTTTCAGCTTCTTCATCCCTCTGGCAACGGTATCAAAGTCCTGCACAGGTGGGAAATCGTTTTCAGTGTGAAACGTATGAAGAAACTCCAGGAAGAGCTTGACAGCAGAAGATCTTTAGAGTAGAAACACCCCTGAGACAAGTCTTTCGGCCATGAACTCCTTACACGCTAGATGCCCCTTTGGTGTGTGTGTGTGTGTGTGTGTGTGTGTGTGTGTGTGTGTGTGTGTGTGTGTGTGTGTGTGTGTGTGTGTGTGTGTGTGTGTGTGTGTGTGTGTGTGTGTGTGTGTGTGTGTGTGTGTGTGTGTGTGTGTGTGTGTGTGTGTTTCTGGAATCGCCGAGATTCGAACCAGCAGCTTCTGGATGGGTGGGAGTCTCAGAGCGTTGCCTTTTTAGACAGGCGCTTGATATCCACATTGCTATGGGACCCCAGGGAATGTAAGTCTTGTGAAGTTTATTTTTTGTTCCTCCCCGACCAGATCCAGCTGGAACTCTTTTTCAGCTGCCTCCGATATTGACTTTAAGGTTCTGGTCCTCTTCTTACCAGAAATCGTGAGCTGTTTCATGAGATCATTGGCCATGAATCCCCATACTCAACCTCTCCGGCGAGGACTTTGCCTTGGAAGCCAAGTTCCCTCAAGTGTTGTATATTTATCGGTCATGTAGATGGTGAGTTTTCTCCATTCAGCTTGTACATGGCATAATGAGTTCCAACCAGAATCTGTTGTTTTTTGATGAACCTGAGTGGGGTACAGCATCCGGTGTTATGCCACTCTTCTTGATGATCAGTGGATGGTTTTCCCGTTCTGGCAGGTCTGCTGCGCATTCCACTTCATCCAGTAAACCCCGATTCCATGCTGTTGATGTCACGGCTGCCATTCCAGACCATGACTTGTGTCGTCTGATGGTGTGGTCTTTCCTCTAGCAATACTGTTTTGTGTGATCTCTTCAAATACTGGTTATGTCTTTATGAGTAGGTTATCTCCCCTGGGTAAGTGCTGTTTTGCATAAACTCAGGACATGCTCCACTGTTTGTTTGCCAGGACAGGGTGGACACGCAGGGTCATCTGACTACCCCCATTTCATGAGGTTTGAATTTGATGGCAGTGGCATCGGTAAAAATTCTTTTTATTCACGATTTTGACAGAAATCTTATCAGAATGAAGAAACGTTAAAAAATCAACCTGAAATAAGACGTCAACATAGCACATACATCTGTTGTCGAAAGTAGTTGTTTCCGTTCTAGTTCAATAAGCAATAAACAAGTAGGGTAAGTCTTGTTCCCGTAAGAAAATCTAACATAGAGTAACTTTTTATTCAAGACTGGCACAGCCTTTCAAACTTGAATAAAGTCGCACGAATACAAAGACGAACAATCTAATAGTGGGGGGAAAAAACAAGCTTCCCCCCACTGTTAGATTGTTCGTCTTTGTATTCGTCTGACTTGATTCAAGTTTGAAAGGCTGTGCCAGTCTTGAATAAAAGTTACTCTATATTAGGTTTTCTTACGGGAGCAAGACTTACACTGCTTGTTTATTGCTTATTGTTCACTGTTCCCTGCCTCATTTTATTTTCGACTTTGTTCTAGTTCAGTTCAGTTCACTTGGGACTTAGATAGCCTCACGGCTTTTAGTGTCCCAATCATCTTATTCATAATGCATAATGCATGCATATGCTGAGGATTTATTTTACTTTATTCTGTCAATCAAAATTAAATTTTAAATATTTCTACTTTCAGTTTCGCATCGGTTTATGGTCGAGTTGTCGTATCGACATGCACTGTCGAATCTTTTTTTGAATACGTATCTTAGACCTCTAGTGACAGGTCTTCCATCGGACTTGAAAGCTGCGACTCCTTAATCTCTCTCTGCTTTTTTGACCCGACCCCCCCCCCCCCCCCCCCCCCCCCCCCCCCCCCCCCCCGTCTCCAAAGAAGCGGGTTTTTTTCCCAAAAAATATTCTCCGCAAACTGATCATCTCCACATATTCCATCCTTTCAATGACATTGAACCTCTTTCGAAACACTTGTCTGCTGCCAGCACTAGCCTAGTTCAGTACACTTCTTTTTCGTCTGAACTGTGGCATCGTATACCGATTTCCTCCCGCTTAAAGTAAGTAGTTAACTCCTAGACCAGTGGCATAAGCCAGCCCCCCCCCCCCCCCCCCCCCCCCTGCGGGAAGGAAGCCCATCAAAAAGTGTTTCTTTCCATCAGTGGTTTGTCTCACGTGGGAGTTTATCATTTATACCGGAGACGAAGGAATTTCCTCTGCGTCGCTGTTTATACCAGAGATACATGTTTAGGATTTAACCGAAAGATTTCTGTTCTTACTCTGTAATATGAAAGCTTTCCCCTCCATCAAAATATTGAAGCTGATTGCAATTGATGTTCAAAATTCAGTAATTAAATTATGATATGCCTCATTGTTTTAAACAGTTTCCACTAGTTATAAACTCTCAAAACCTCTTATTAGTATTTTCTTCAATCATGTGAAACTATTTTTGATGGAAAGAAGCGTGGTAAAGGAGAGGACTGGCCAGAGGAGGGGGGTGGGGATAGGAGGGGCATGGATGGAGGAGGGGGCATTGGGAGTATGGAAGGAAGTCTTCGCTTATCAGCCAGTGTCAATATTTAAAAA
Organism: Conus betulinus; assembly: GCA_016801955.1. Classification (NCBI taxonomy): domain Eukaryota; kingdom Metazoa; phylum Mollusca; class Gastropoda; order Neogastropoda; family Conidae; genus Conus; species Conus betulinus. The sequence goes on along the minus strand of JADBJO010003150.1, from coordinate 130,951 downwards.
TCAAGCAGTAGCCTCTCTAGTGGAATATGAAATTAGAAAATAAGGAATATGGTTTTATTGGACACTGGAGGAAATAATATAACATTAACACACTCTTTCAAAAATTAAATAAAGCAAAGAGAGTTCTTTACTTTAAAACAAAGCATTTATTTTCTTGAGGGGATGGGTGATTGTTTCACAATTCACATCTCTACTAAAGTACTAAGTTTTGCTGTGTACACAGAAGAAATACATGTTCACAAGAAAAACAGCAACTCAAAAATATTCCTGGAACAGGCAGAAATACCCCAGTGTACTAATTTAACAAGATGGATTTCCTCTTTTGTGTGTGTGTGTGTGTGTGTGTGTGTGTGTGTGTGTGTTTAGAACCACAGCTGGATGAAAATGACCCTGTTCCCACTCCTGAAAAACAAAACAAAAAAAAACAAAAAAGATACACTGTACTCACAGTATTCAATGTGCCCAGAAAGTGAGAAATCAAGTTTCATTCATCTGCATGTAAGATTTACATTTTCTGAAATGCTTTTTGAACTGAGAGCAGTGCATCAGACACATCAATACAGCACCATAAACTACAAATGAAATAATTAATACTTCACATTTGTTTTGGCCCAGAGAACCACTTAAAGAGTCATCAAACAATTGTTTAGAATTATCAAAGACAAAGTGGTTGACAGTTAACAAACATCAACACAATCTGATTATAGTACACCATCTGTATATGTAAGAATATCTGTCATGCCAGTAAAATTATTCTAATTCAGACACTGTATTTTTCTCATCAACCATCAAAATTACATTGTCTTATTATGTTTTACCATCAGTGCTCAGAAATTGTATTGAGTTGATTGAGCAAAAAGCATTAGTGCAAAAAACTGAATGTGAATATCATCTCACAGAAAGTTATCCATTGTGAAAATCCATTCACACAACAATATTTTTAGTATTGACAGTAATTGACTATTCAACAACAGACAAATGACTATATTTTAGTTACTTATGGAAAATGGTAGTGGTGATCTTTCCAAGTTATTGGATACTTCAAGTACTGCAGGCAATTGACAACAACTAAACCAAAGTTGTTTGTTTATTTATCTTTGTCACCATCATGCTTTTTCTAGATTTGAACTCCATTTCAACTGCAATTTCTCTACACTTAACAAAGTTAACAATCAAACAAGTACTAGCCAGTTTTTCAAAAGGATTTATAATCAGTTAACAAATGTGAATTAAGAATGTACCCTATTTTTTACTGCTTGGCGTGTGACCAGACCATTAAATTGGAAGGAACCCTGGGATAGATCTATTTCCTGCCCATCACATTTTTGTATTATAATTACATAAAAACAAAGCAAGACTTACCTTTGGAAGGTGATTCTTTTTGCAAATTCTGATGACTTTGTCGCTGAACACTGGCACAGAGCATGTGAGAGACTATTATTTCGGGCATTGAAAAAACGACTGGTCCATTGTGGGTCAGTCATAAACAAGGGTGGGCAAAAGAACCCTGCCAACATTGAACGCAAAAGTCATCAGAATTTACCTTCCTAGGTAAACCTTGCTTTGTTTCATGTATTTCTGACTCATTTCCATCTGAAGCTGGCACTAGGAGTGTTCATGAGATATTTAGAAGAACAGTGTTCATGATTTGCAAATACAAACTGCAATGAGTACATTCTTTAGACAACTGAAAAACACCAGTCTCTTACACAGTGATGCTCCATTATGACCAGTCTAAAATTTGACTTTTTACTTGAGATTTTTTTTCTGTAGAAATGACTAAGGTGGACTTGTTTTGATGCGCCAGCTGCTGTCATGATGACACTGATTGATGCATGCTGCCTAACTGACAACACACTGGCACCTTTTAAGCTAGGAAGTGTGAAAATTGATGTGTCAGTACCTGCCTCAAGAGTCCATTCCTTTCTGTCAGCCGCTTTTAGATACTGGAACATACTGTCTGAAGCAGTTATGGCAGCAGACTCCCGTGACTCTATTAAGCAAGGGTGCTGTGTACATAACAAAAACCCACTGTAGTGACATAGAGTAGGTGGGTATGCCTTCTGACCCAGAGAAGGTTACTGTGTTGTTTTATGTATGTTTGGGCCAATCTCTGTGTTAGAATGTGCTGGGACCAGTGAGTCACTAGGAGTGAACAGGCAAAAGCAGCAGCCTGCTGATAAAACCTCTGTGGAGTGAACAGGCAAAAGCAGCAGCCTGCTGATAAAACCTCTGTGGAGTGAACAGGCAGAAGCAGCAGCAGCCTGCTGATAAAACCTCTGTGGAGTGAACAGGCAAAAGCAGCAGCAGCCTGCTGATAAAACCTCTGTGGAGTGAACAGGCAAAAGCGGCAGCCTGCTGATAAAACCTCTGTGGAGGGAACAGGCAGAAGCAGCAGCCTGCTGATAAAAACCTCTGTGGAGTGAACAGGCAGAAGCAGCAGCAGCCTGCTGATAAAACCTCTGTGGAGTGAACAGGCAGAAGCAGCAGCCTGCTGATAAACCTCCTCTGTGGAGTGAACAGGCAAAAGCGGCAGCCTGCTGATAAAACCTCTGTGGAGTGAACAGGCAGAAGCAGCAGCTGCTGATAAAACCTCTGTGGAGTGAACAGGCAGAAGCAGCAGCCTGCTGATAAAACCTCTGTGGAGTGGGCTGACATTGTATCCTTACTGTCAGAGGTCTTTTTCTTTTCTGTTCATGGGCAGCCCATACCATGGTAGAGTAATCAGCATGCTGACTTCAGTTATCTGATGGATGAAGATGAAGACCTGCAGTTGAACGATGCTAAAAGTTCTCAGTTGGACTTCTGAGAAGACAGTCATAAGTTTGTAAGCGCTTGAATTTCACTCTATATGGAAAACCCCATGAAAAATGTACTTAAGGCAAGTGACTATGTTAAGAGGTTGGGAGTCTCCAAGGTCAAGGCCACAGCAGGTGTCAGGAGGACAGGTAACCATGGCATCACCTCTCATTGACCCATCATCTCAGAGCTTTGAACTTTCAAGTTTCAGTTTCTTCAAGGAGGTGTCACCACCTGTGAACTCGGCTATATACACTACACCCCATCTGCTAAGTTTCAAGACCACACTGTGCATGATTGAAAGCTGACACATAAATGAAGTAATGACTGAGAGGAGAGAATTTAAGAGGAGGGTCTCGTGGCCATGACTTAGCAGATGTCTTACCTACAGGTTAGCCCAACGTGCTGTTCAGATTTGGATACCTACCTATCATTGGCTGTGCCATTATTATAATTGTCATGTTTGTGTGGTGAATGCATATGTGCGTGCATGGGTGTGTGAGCACAGGCCCGTATGTGTGTGTGTGTGTGTGTGTGTGTGTGTGTGTGTGTGTGTGCCAGTATATGCTGTGCTCATCATGTGCATGTGTGTGTGCATATGTGTGTGTGTGCATGTGTGCGCCACACACACACACACAAACGTGTGTGTGTGTGTGTGTGTGTGTACAGATGTGCATATGTATGCATTGCGTGTGATGTATAGGCTTGTGTAAGCATTCTGCATGCACACTTCTGCAAATGTATGTATGCATATATGTGTGTATGTATGTGTGCCTGTATGTACGGGCATATAGGTTGTAATCCATAATCAGTTACACAGAGTACAACTGCATGATACAGTCAGTGGAGATGGCGCTGTTCAGTGCCTGAAGCTGTCATTGCATTAAACAGTATTCTCAGCATGTTGTAAAGGTCAGCATTCTGTCAAAGCCTGTACCCAAATAAGGTAGGTTGTAAAATGATTCCACTGGTATTCCACTGAAGGAAATTGGTGGGGATAATTGTCCTGATGTCAGGTTGAGAGTGCGACTGAAGTCGGGGCTTTCATACGATTGATGGACGATCCAGTTTCTTGACACGACTAAGCAATGTTGTTCAACTGCTGCTGAACTGCTTTCGTTCTTTCTTGAACATTCTTTGATGTTTTGTGGATCAGACTGTCATCTGCTGGTGTCAACACTTGAGCAGTTTATTTTGTATTGAGGTTTGAAAGGCCTTTAGTGGTAAACATTGTATAAAACAGGGGCGTGAGGAGAACCTTCAAGCAATCCCATAGAGAGTCCATGAGGTTGAGAGCCCAGTCTCCAAATCATAGGATGATGGTTGACTCGTGAAGTGTGGCAGCGGTGGATCGTGTAAGTATCCTGCTGACTCCATAATCAAGGTGTGGCTCTATGAGAAGCAAGAACTGGACTTAGTGGATGCATCTTCCACGTCTGTTGCAACTGCCAGTTTTCTTCCTTTCTTTGGAATCCTTTGTATACTTCACAGGCAAACATGGCCACATTTTCCCATGTCCTTTTACCTGTTCTGTAGCTTCTTGAGTGGTGTGGGAGGATTTGTCTTCTTTCAAAGTATCTTGTGAGGTTTTGGGGTTTTTTGGGGGTTTTTTTTGCTATGATTCATTCCATGAGCTTTCCTGCTATATTTTTCACAGTGAGTATGTTGTAGCCATTAACTGATGATGATCTTTCTTGGTTTGGGTAAAGTTTTCATATAACTGTGTGTCCAGTCTTGTTGGACATAGCATTTATCAAAACAGTCCTGGCAGACACTGGGGAGATGGGTTCTGTCCTCTTCTGAAAGTTGTTGATATTTGGATAGTCTGTTCTGAAAGTTGTTTTAATATCTGGATACTGTCTCTTCTGAGAGTTGTTTGATATCAGGATACTGTCTCTTCTGAAAGTTGTTTGATATCTGGATACCGTCTCTTCTGAAAGTTGTTTGATGTCTGGATAGTCTCTTCTGAAAGTTGTTTGATATCAGGATACCATACTTGGTCTGGACATGGCTTTTCTGAAAGCTGTTTTAATATCTGTGTATTTTACTTTGGATCTGGATTGCTATCCCTAGTGCATCTAGCACTGTCCACATTGTGTATAGAACTTTCTGGATGAAAGTGTAGTATGACTGAGCAGAATAATTCACATGAAAAAGTGCAGTTTCACAAAAGTGAAAAAAACCTGTAACATCCGTTTGGATTTATCAGGCTGTTGACATGAAGATACACTTGGGAACTAAAAGTATCATGATAGCCTCACAAAGCATTATCATTAGCTGATCAACATGCAGGAACATCACTGAACTGTCATGCTGCTATGTGCCATTGGGAATAATGAATACTTCATGAGGAATGACACACTTTCAGACACTGCTGGCAGTATACAGTGACAAAGCTTTTAATGGGGTATGTGAGTGGTGGTAGCAACTGCAAAATGACCATATCACTACAAGATCTTATGTCTGGCTGCCTATACCCTCACAACCCCCCCCCCCCCCCCCCCCCCCGCCTCCCCTCCCCCCTTTTTTTTTAAAGCTCCATCCTCACACACATGCACATGCACATACACACACATACATACGTGCACACATTCATGCACACACACACACACACACACACACACACACACACACACACACACACACACACACACATGTACACACACTTATCCCAACCATTCTTCCATTTGCCTCCCAATTTTCAGTACAGCCTTCACCACTTGCAAAAGTTGGGACCTCAAGCCTGAAGTCTGAAGTATATTATTTGTGATTGATGCTGTGGACACCTGCATCATGATTAACAGTGATCTCCTGTAGTGTAGAATACCATGAACTCTTACGAAGATTAAACCTGTGTATTCTTACATCTCCCACTTTCATTTTTATCCACTTAATCGTTTACTTTCAAAAAGTCATAACTGTCACGTCATGGCACTTAGGTTTTAAAAACTGTCTTTTCCTGTGCTATCAGATCTTATGTGAATTTTTGCGTCAATTTACAATACTGAAGGCACACAGTGTAGGTTTTTGTTTTTTTTTTTTGTGTTAAGTTCTATATCTTGGTTGGGAGGTTGAACTTAGAGGATGGGATGTAGACAATGGGGCTTCAAATCCTGTAACTTGTGTGACAGAAGACCAAGCGTGCAACAGAATGAGCTAGATGTAGCTATGTATGGAAGAATCAGGGTAAGTAGTATGCGACTGATATCCTGAGATGACCTGGGAGATGAGACTACAGGAAAAGAGCTGGCATCCTGCACATAACAGCCAGTCCAAGGCTTCATGGTTGGTCAGTATGTGGCAGTAGATATGTTCCAGCTCACATGAGTTAGTTCAAATCAGTGTTCAACGTATTTACCAGCAACACCTTTCCTAATCTAAAACCTCCCATAATCAAACACTTATCACATTACCGTTGAAGCTTCAGGTGTAGCAAGCTTGCTGCACAACCTTAAGAAAGCTTAATTAAATCCTCTGGCCCTTACAACATGATAAATGTCATCCTCAGAGCCTAGTCTGTTCCATTGCTTCTCCTTTAATCCTTGTCTTCCAGGTTTGTAGAGACACTGGGTCAGTGGTTGTCCTCCACACGGTGGCCCTGAGCCAGCCTCACCAGCGCTGTCAACAAAGGTGACTGTCACATCCTGGAAACTAATGCCCCATCCCCCTGACCTCTGACCCCTTTAAGCTGCTGGAACACATCCTCTACTGCCACATATTGACCAGCCGTGAATCTCATGAGATTCTTGTCAACTTTCATCATTGCTGCCGATTGGAACTCCTCTGGAGCCCCGCTAGTGGCCACCACTGTCAGCCTCCTGATGTCTTTGGACAGATTTAAGGGAGATAGGTTGACATGGCTGTCTTGGACTTTTCAAAGGCCTTCAATGCAGAGCCCCATAACAGACTTATTACTCCCTTGTAGAGTGCACTATGCAAGCAGTGGTTGCAGATACCACATCTTTGTTTTATGGATCTCAGAGTTCCTCTGGGTACCTACTATGTTAGGCCACTTGTTATTCCTCTGTCACATCAGTGACCTCCTAGGGGCTGTCAGTTTTCAGGTGCATCTCCTAGCATATGACTGCCTCATCTACAAGGACATCAACTACTGTAGTGACCACAGCGCACTTCAGTGCAACAGAATGCTACATCAGGAGCATAGCGCATGACCCTGCCTCCACCTTCTACTCCCCAAACAACACCCTTCTGTCAGTCTGTACCATTCTCTGCCTTGCATTCTAGTTTTCAGGAAACCTCAGCTGGTCTACCTAGGCTGGTCTTACATTAAGGTAATCACCAAAAGACCAGCTACATCTTTGGATACCTCTGCCACAGCCATAGATGCTGCCCCACAGCTGCAGACTTTCCTGTCCATAGTTTTACCACTACTTGAAAAAGGAGCAATCATATCAGACCTGTGCCACAAACAGGATATCAACAGCCGGAGTGCACACTGCTTGCAGCAGTCCACTTTATTGTCAAAGACTACAGACCTACAACCCCTGGCTTTGTAATAGGTCTCCTCAACAATAATGACTTCCCCTTATTCCAGAAGCATTGGGAGCAGCTCAAGCTGAGCTTTGATCAGATGGTTGAGGGTCTGTTATTGGCAGTTCCTCCTGATCAGTTCCTCACACACAGGAAGCCTGAGTAACTAGATCTTCAACAGCAGATTGGCAAACCAACAACCCAGTGATTAGTTTTATCTGAAATAACTACCAATGCTACATGTTGCCTGAATCAATAGATGCAACATTACCCAGTGCAGACAGTCTGTGCTGATCTATTGTGGCCTGGTATCACCTGAATGATTATAGTGTGTATTACTGTTCACGTAAGTTAGCTCTTGCAGAGGCAAGTTGTCTAAAGAGGACCAGCACCAGAGCTGCTGTTCCTCCCACCATTGTATTTATGCCAGACTTTTGGATGCAAAGTTCAGAGGGCAAGTGTGAGCACTTGACAAGCACAGTCCTCACAACTCATCTGCAAACCAGGTTCTGTAACAGCCTCAGCACCTGGAACTCTGTCATCGCAGACTGCTGGCCCCACACAGGAATAAGAATCCATGCTACGACATGGTCATGTGGACAACCCGACTGACAGCTGGCCCTCATTTAGTAGTGACATCAACGCATAGGAAGAGAGACCACAGCACCTCTCCTGCCTTTGGGCAACCCCAACACAAGCCAAGTCTTTCTGTAGCCTCTGGACCCCAACTCAGATCAGTAAGACATTCCCTCTCTTATGATGAGAGAACATCAGAACAGGCCATTGCTGATCAGGATTAGGCCAAACTGGATTTTTCTTTCTTAAAAAAACCCTGTTCCATATATTTCAGTCTTTGTTTACAAAGGTAAAGCTTTGTGTTAAAATCACACTTAATTTGCATTTATATATTTTTCATACATCATTTCATGTTTGAACCTATCACTAATTCTGTTGCTTGGAGCATAAGCACTGCTTAACTGCATAAGCTTAAGATACCTACACCTGAGCCATTCTTTAGTCTTTTTAACAGTATGGAGTAAAATGAAATAAAAAAAAACTTTCAATGACTGGCACCAGATAGTTGCCCCTCCCATCACCAGAAAGAGAGAGGGTGGAGGTGAATTTTGATATAAATAAAAACTACTCAATACTTTTAAGAGAGAACACACTCTGAGATCATTACCTAGAGGACGACATCTTCTACCCCGACTCACCGCAGTGAGGTGTGAAGGCCTGCTTAATGTGACAGTGATATGGAAATCTATGTGTTGTGACAGCGGTTCATACATGTATGCGTTGTGATAGTGACAATCTAAATGTGTTATGACAATGGTTTGTAAATCTCTGTATTGTGACAGTGGTGTGTAAATCAGTCTGTTGTGACAGTTGGACATTAATCTGTGCATTGAGACTATGGTTTGTAAATCTAGTAGGTGTAATGATGTCCCTGCAGCCTGATGTGCTCAAGGGTCAATGTCAAGGGTCAAAGGTCACAGCCTAATATGCCTACGGCCCCATGTGTACATGTCTCTCTGTCTCTCTCACACTGATGTGCGCATAGCCCACTGCACCCACAGCCTAATATATGCATGTCTCCCTCTCACTCTCACCTGATGTGCCCATAGCCCACTGCACCACAGCCTGATGTATACATGTCTTCCTTTCTCTCACACTGATGTGCCCATAGCCCACTATACCCACAGCCTGATGTATGCATGTCTCCCTTTCTCTCACACTGATGTGCCCATAGCCCACCGTACCCACAGCCTGATGTATGCATGTCTTCCTTTCTCTCACACTGATGTGCCCATAGCCCACTGTACCCACAGCCTGATATATGCATGTCTCCCTTTCTCTCACACTGATGTGCCCATAGCCCACTGTACCCACAGCCTGATATATGCATGTCTCCCTTTCTCTCACACTGATGTGCCCATAGCCCATGGCCCACTGTACCCACAGCTTGATGTATGCATGTCTCCCTTTCTCTCACACTATGTGCCCATGGCCCACTGTACCCACAGCCTGATGTATGCATGTCTCCCTTTCTCTCTCTCATACTGATTTGCCCATAGCCCACTGTACCCCACAGCCTGATGTATGCATGTCTCCCTTTCTCTCTCATACTGATTTGCCCATAGCCCACTGTACCCACATCCTGATATATGCATGTCTCCCTTTCTCTTACACTGATGTGCCCATAGCCCACTGTACCCACAGCCTGATGTATACATGTCTTCCTTTCTCTCACGCTGATGTGCCCATAGCCCACTGTACCCACAGCCTGATGTATGCATGTCTCCCTTTCTGTCACACTGATGTGCCCATAGCCCACTGTACCCACAGCCTGATGTATGCATGTCTCCCTTTCTCTCACACTGATGTGCCATAGCCCACTGTACCCACAGCCTGATGTATGCATGTCTCCCTTTCTCTCACACTGATGTGCCCATAGCCCACTGTACCCACAGCCTGATGTATGCATGTCTCCCTTTCTCTCATGCTGACGTGCCCGTAGCCCAGGTACCCATGACCTTATGTCTGTCTGTCTGTCTGTCTCAAAGTTACACTCTCTGAACATACTGTAATTGAAGAAAATATCCCTGCTGTTTTCAGTTTTCTGGTTCTGCTAATGCACATACTCACACACACATGTACACAGGCACGCACGCATGCACACACACACACACACACACACACACACACACACACACACACACACACACACACACACACACACACACACACACACACACACACATTCCACACTAACACACATGCACATACACATACAGACGTACATTTTACCACTGCTCAAATACACAGGCACAGACACACAGATTCACCCCACCCCATCCACACACACACACACACACACACACACACACATGCATTCATGCACACACACACACACACACACACACACACACACACACACACACACACACACACACACACACACACTTCATCCCTGGAAAGCTTCAAGGACTGGGGGCATATCAGGTCTTGGGCACATTGGGGCATGGGCATATCGGGCTGACCCTTAGATCTGGATTGTAACAATAGTACATGAATCTCTGTGTTGCAACAGTAGGTATAAATGTGTTTGTTGTGACAGTGGTGTGTATGTATGTATAATGATGGTGCTGTGTAAGATAGACATTATGGCAGTGGCGGGTAGGTCTATGTACTGTGACAGTGGCATGTAAATCTACAAATGGTGATAGCGGAATGTAAATCTATGTCTTATCACTGGGAGATGAGAGGGGCATGTGAATCTATGTGCTGTGACAGTGGCATGTAAATCTGTATATTTTGATAGTAAAAAAATAGTCTATGTATTGTGATAGTGCTGAGTAGACACGTGCATTGTGGCACTGGTGTGAAAATTTATGCACAGTGACAATAGTGTGTAGATGTATGTCACTATGGCAATATGTAAAAATCTATGTGTTGTGACCATTTACATAGATCTATATACTGAGACAGAGAGTGTACAGGTCTATGTGTTGCGACAGTGGTGTGAAAACTGATGTATTGTGACAGTGATGTATAGATGTGGGTATTGTGACAGTGGCATGTGAATCCATGCATTGTGACAGTTTGGGGTAGACATGTGTCTTGCAACAGTGGTGTGTAGATAAACTTGTTGTGTCTGTATCATATAAATGTAAGTCTTGTGATACTGTTGTATAGATTTACATATTGTGACAGTGCTTTGCAGACTTATGTGTTTGTGACAGTGGTTCGTAGATGCATGTTCTTCGTCTGTGACAATTTTCTGTGACAGTGGTATGTAAGTCCATGTTTTGTGACAATGATGTGTTGGCCTGTGTATTCAGTTTCAGAAACAAAGCTGCCAAGCTGTTAAACACACACACGCACACGCTCACACACACACACACGCACGCACGCACGCACGCACGCACGCACGCACATGTAACTGGCAGTGTTCCTATGTTGATGTGTTGATTACTGCTGTGACTGTGTTTTCGTTGAATGTGTTTTATTTCATTGTTTTTGTTGAATGTGTTTTATTTCATATCCCATTTATCATGGCCCCATGCTATGTGCAGGAAGCCAGTGATTGGTGGTGCCGAGTGCTATGCAGGACTACATTGAACGGCAGCTGACAGAACTGCACTACACAGCAGTCAACAACAATTTCCCAAACAAATTCATCGCCTTTGTGGTCACAGTTATCTTCATACTTCTACTGCCATACTTGCATATAGGTTAATAGATTATTTGATTCTCTGAAGTTGTAACTGTTTTGTTACTGTTATGTGACCTGTATAAAACTTTGGGAAATCAGATTTATTAACATTTTAATTCAGTTTTTCTCTCTTCCTTTACACCTTCATGAGCAGATTAGGAGAGGGAGGGGGGTTACAATGATCATGTTCGTAATTTTCAAAACCAGTATGACAAATTCATCCAATGCAAACAGATCAAACAAAGGAGTTGTAGAAGTTTAGTGGAAAAAAAGCACCTTGCCCAACTCTGAACCAAATTCTAAAGAATGAAAAATATGAAATCGTCTTGAAAATGTATTTCAGAAAAAGTTGTTCAAAACTAAACAAGCCTAAAAGCATAAAAACCATAAAACCATAATAGCTGGCGGCAGAACATACTATCAGCCATTCTTTCGACGGATGGTCTGTGTGCCAGTTAGTCGTTGACCTGTGCCCTCCAGCGTCTCTTGCTGACCAGCTTTATAGTGAGTGCACTTCTTTTGCTAAACCTTTGTACCTATATGATATCCAAAGACCCATTTCTGTCTCTACCTAGTACAGTGAGATCCTGTTACCTTCAAATGTCATCTTGTATCAATGAATTGTCCTATACAGTCTCTCCAATTCATAAAATTCAGTTAAAGTGGACTTTTGTAAACTAATGTCACATTATGATCAACTGGTTCAAATGTTTTTATAGCAAAATATCTTGAGGTAACAAAGTATTTTTTACATGCTTTATGTTTACATTTTATCTAGACAACTGTGTGAAAAAAAAAGTTTTTTGAATGCTTTATGTTTACATAATTTAATTTCTATGCAGGAGTCTTGTACATGAAGGTTTGGGTACCAGACAAGCCCCCTGTTGACCGTTATGGGTGTACCTGCTCCTGCTTTGACACCATATTCAGAGGTAATTTGTTACTGAAGAGGAAAATGAGGCACAGATTTGTTAATATAGTGCTGGCACTGAGGCATGTACGTTGTTTCTATGTGTGCACTGCCTCTGTGAAAAGTCCTCTCTTGTGTACAGTGTTGAAGTCTTTGAGGCAGAAAACTAGTTTTAAGAGGGAGCATGTTATTCTCTGGCCACTTAATGAAGGGACTTAGGTCTGGAGAAGGGCTCAGAGACTGAGCATGTTTAAATCAGATTCAGAACTCAAGGCTCTCAAAAAAACTGGCGTTGTAAGACAACTAAGGGATACACATCTAGAATTCATGTTTAGTTAAGATTGCTTTTGTAGACAGTTTACCAAGTGTATTTTAGATGTGAATGGGGGTGAGGGGGTGGGGGGAGGGGGCACAGGATGAAACTTTGAAACGTCTTCTTGTTTGTTCTGTGTATTCTCTTGTCATTTCTGCTAGGCAGTTGGGTGTCATAAGCAGCTTTCGTTTGGAGTTACGGGTGTGTATTCATTTCATCAAGGGAGTAGAAGTTACCCTACTTGTTCTTTAATTACTGTTTCTTGTTCCCTGCCTCGTTTAACATTTCCTTCCATGCCCATCAAACCGAAGTTACCTGTATTTGTTACTGTTGGTCAGTGTGTTTGTTTTGTTTGACTCTATTCAAGATCGAAAAGACTGTGCCAGTCTTGAATCAAAGTTAATTTGTGTTTGTTCACTTCTCCAGTTGTTGCTACTGGGAGGGGGGGGGGGGGGGGGGGGGGTGAGGGGGTCTCCTTGTTTGTTTGTTCTCTTTTGTCATTCTGCTAGGTGATTGGGTGTCATAAGCAACATTCATTTGGAGTTATGGGTGTGTATTCATTTCATACAGGGAGCAAGAGTTGCTGTACTTGTTCTTTAGTTACTGTTTACAGTTCCCTGCCTCATTTGAGATGTCCTTTAATAGATGATGAGTTTGTGTAGGTGGCTATGAAAACCCAGGCCATGTGACCTATAAGCATGTGTACTTCAACTCCACGAGCACCACTCTCAGGATTTGGCTCTTCACCGCCCTCTTCATGCTGCTGTTCTACGAGAGCGTGCGCCATCTGGTGGGCTTGTTGCGCAGTGGTGTTCCTCTGCGACGTTCCATGCTTTTCCTCTATGCCATCAACCTCTACCCTCACTACTACTCTTGGTGGTGAGTGGCTGATTCTAGCCAACGATGTGTGTGTGAGCATGTAGGTAGAGATAAGTACACATGCATGTGCAAATGTGTGAGCATGCATGTGCTTGTTGGCAGCTGCTTGGTTCTTGAGATGTTACCTTAATGTGTTATGTTGGGGACAGGGTGAAAGGCTGCAGGCCATTTTCCTCCAAGCTGTCATCCCCTTTCATGTATCCAGTTTGGGGTGGAAAAGGCATAATTTGCCATATCCTTTCATGCAGACTGTGACATTCTCATGAAACCGCTGTGTTATTGCTGTCTAAGCAATGGTAATGAAGACTACTTTTCAGTGCTCATCTCCTTTCTAAATATGTTGTGGTGCATACTTTGCCTTTTGAGAGAGGAAATCTTAAATAAGCCTGGAAACAGTAATCAGTGAATAGCAAACAAGTGGGGTGACAGGGAGCAAGAGTTATGCTACTTGTTAACTTTTGTCTTTTAATATTTCCGTAATCCATCAATTGCAGATATGCATATCATGATCGGTCTCTTGCAAACGTAATACACACATAGACAGTAATGTACAGTGATGCACTTACACTGACATTGGAGATAGAGAAAACATTCTGCTCCATACTTCACCCATGATGTGCCACTAGGACTGAGGCTTTGGGCCCTTACAGTCCAGTGTTCTGACCAGTTGATTCTAGTCAGTTCTTTCAATATGGCTGGATCAACAGAAGTTGAAGCCGCTGCAAAGATGAGTCACCAATGGCCTATATCCGTGCCTATTTTGAGTGCTCTCTTTTTTTATCTATGCCTCCCTCTCTCTGTCTTTCAGCAAACTGACACAACAACTATAGAACTATTGTCTGCCAGCAAACTGACACAACAACTATAGAACTAATGTCTGTCAGCAAACTAACACAACCATAGAACTGTTGTCTGTCAGCAAACTGACACAACAACTATAGAACTAATGTCTGTCAGCAAATGACATGATGAACTGTAGTCTGTCAGCAAACTGACACAACAGCTATAGAACTGTAGTCTGTCAGCAAACTGACACAACAGCTCTGGAACTGTTGTATGTCAGCAAACTGACACAACAGCTTTGGAACTGTTGTCTGTCAGCAAACTGACACAACAGCTATGGAACTGTTGTCTGTCAGCAAACTGACACAACAGCTATAGAACTGTTGTCTGTCAGCAGACTGACACAACAGCTATAGAACTGTTGTCTGTCAGCAAACTGACACAACAGCTGGAATACTGTTGTCTGTCAGCAAACTGACTCAACAGCTATAGAAACAGTTTGTCTGTCAGCAAACTGACACAATAGCTGTAGAACTGTTGTCTGTCAGCAAACTGAACTGACTCAACAGCTATTGAACTGTTGTCTGTCAGCAAACTGACACAAGTATAGAAGTGATGTCTATCAGCAAACTGACACAACAAGTATAGAAGTGATGTCTATCAGCAAACTGACACAACAGCTATAGAAGTGATGTCTGTTGGCAAACTGACACAACTATAGAAGTGATGTCTGTCAGCAAACTGACACAACAGCTATAGAAGTGTTGTCTGTCAGCAAACTGACACAACAAGTATAGAACTGATGTCTGTCAGCAAACTGACACAACAAGTATAGAACTGATGTCTGTCAGCAGACTGACACAACAGCTATAGAAGTGATGTCTGTCAGCAAACTGACACAACAGCTATAGAAGTGATGTCTGTCAGCAAACTGACACAAGTATAGAAGTGATGTCTGTCAGCAGACTGACACAACAGCTATATAACTGTTGTCTGTCAGCAAACTGACACAAGTATAGAAGTGATGTCTATCAGCAAACTGACACAAGTATAGAAGTGATGTCTATCAGCAAACTGACACAACAGCTATAGAACTGATGTCTATCAGCAAACTGACACAACAGCTATAGAACTATTGTCTATCAGCAAACTGACACAACAAGTATAGAAGTGATGTCTGTCAGCAAACTGACACAACAGCTAGAGAAGTGATGTCTGTCAGCAGACTGACACAACTATAGAAGTGATGTAAGGACCCTTGGTGGAGGCCTCTGATGTGGCCCAGGGAACAGCCCACTGGACTGTGGAGTGACACAAGTATAGAAGTGATGTAAGGACCCTTGGTGGAGGCCTGTGATGATGTGGCCAGGGAACAGCCCACTGGACTGTGGAGTGACACAAGTATAGAAGTGATGTAAGGACCCTTGGTGGAGGCCTCTGATGTGGCCCAGGGAACAGCCCATTGGAGTGTGGAGTGACACCACTATAGAAGTGATGTAAGGACCCTTGGTGGAGGCCTGTGATGTGGCCCAGGGAACAGCCCACTGGACTGTGGAGTGACACAAGTATAGAAGTGATGTAAGGACCCTTGGTGGAGGCTGTGATGCGGCCCAGGGAACAGCCCACTGGAGTGTGGAGTGACACAAGTATAGAAGTGATGTAAGGACCCTTGGTGGAGCCTGTGATGTGGCCCAGGGAACAGCCCACTGGACTGTGTGGAGTGACACAACTATAAAAGTGATGTAAGGACCCTTGGTGGAGGCCTGTGATGTGGCCCAGGGAACAGCCCACTGGACTGTGTGGAGTGACCGGGGCAGAATGGGGGTGCAGCCTCTGCTCAGTGAGGTGGCACCAAAACGACTGTACCAACTGACAGGAAACAGGGTGGAGAGATAGAATGTGACCTAGTTACAAACCCAGTCAGTTGGGGTGTGGGTCTAGATCAGTGAGCTGATGCAGGATGTCTTAAACAAGGTTACACATCGATCTGATTTTAACAAAGTGTGGTGGAAAGAAAGTCGGAATCTTTGCCCATGGAAGGACCTATTAAATTTTGTGCTGATTCATCGTATTGGATCCGGATCAGAAGGCAAAGTCTGGGATCCATTTGATCTTGTCGAAACTCTGCTCTCTTCCAAGTGCTCTTCAAGCTTTGCTTGAGAATGCTGATGCAGTTCTCTGTCTATAAAAAGAACAAAAATAAACAAAACAAAAAAAAAAAAACAGAAAACAAAAAAAAAAAGAAGAACAGAAAAGGAAATGAAAAGAAAATGTGAAGTTTCAAAGGACAAATATTTACCTGATGCATATTACCAATCACCTTCTTCATTTTAATTTGAAAATACTTTAAAATTGTTATAGTTTGTTTCGCTTCTAACAGTATAGATATTGAATAAGACTGTTATAATGTTTTTAGTACGTGTAGTGTTTAATTTGGTGTTGGAATCTTTAGAAATAAATATAGTTGCAAAGTGAGATGACTGCAGATGGAAATCTAAACAAGTCTTAAATAAATTAGCAAACCACCAAGAGAAACGTGGACGAATGAGTCACAAGACAAAACACAATGCGTTTCGACCTCTTAGGTCTTCCTTAGGCAAGATACAAACAAATAGGACAATGAAAATGAACGAATTTGGCACTTAGCGTATTTCTTTTCAGGGCAAGGTAGGCAGGCATTGAATCAATGCCTCAATGGCTGCCTACCTGGTGCTGAAGAGATATAAGCTAAGTGCCAAATTTGTTCATATATGTATATATGTGTATATATATATATTTTTTTCATCTTCTCCTGTTTTCACTCATATTGTTGTAACTTACAATGAATGCTATGTATATGTATTTTTGTGTCCTACAGGTATGTGTCCTCATGAATTGAAATCTCTGCACACTGTTTTCTTTTGGTGCATCAGTAATTTCTCAAATTATTAGATTAAAATTTGATTTACAAAAAAAAAAAAAGGAAGTATACTTACTCCTTGGTCATGTGTTGACAGGTCTTTTTTCAACTACTACAATGAAGAGCTGTACACGTTCTTCACCCATCATCTCATGTTCACCATCACTGAAATCATGGTCACTGCCATCGTCCTTAACCTGTGTAACGCCCGCAATGACTTCACCTCATGGAAAATTGCCACCATCATGACCATCAACCTTGTCCACATCATCGTCAGTGGTATGGACCAATTCATGCACATGTTGTGCAAGGTCAAGGTCATTCCTTTCAAAATGTTCGTAATGTGGGTCTGATGGTGCCAGATTTGTTGCATATATTTATCCCACTGAGAGAGTTCTATTTGCATGTGAAGCAACAGAACTTGAGATTATATGATCTGTTTTACAAAGAAGAAATTATTCTTATGTTTGTGTTTATCTCACTTGGTACTATTTTAGGTCGGCTGATATAATGTTCAAACCTTTTGCTTGGAATGACAAAGCCAACAGTGAACAATTTTGAATTTACCAAACAGGTGGTTATTTTCTTTATTTTTACAGGTAATGTTTTTCTTCTGAATTGTTTCTGTACTAATTTCAGTATTGTCATCCTTATCGAATTTAAGTTACAGCAGAAAAATGAATGATCAGCTTATCTTCTTTAGATCTGATTACTGTTTGCTGATTTTGTGTGGTGTTTTCCATCGTAAAACAAGGGGCCAAAGGAAAGTATCAGGTGCAGAAGGAAGATTTATTTTAAAGATTGTCAGTGTTATAGTTATGTAGACTGTGATGTGGAGTGCAAAGTGACTGACTGTATATATACATAGAGAGAGAGAGAGAGAGAGAGGGAGAGAGAGAGAGAGAGAGATGATTTCCTCAGTGATCAGTGTGGTTATTGCCTCCATCCCATAGAAATGTCTAAACCATGCAAGACAGCATTCATGAAACTGTTTCCTTGTATATAGTCAGTTATAAAGGCTGAATGTATCTGGTGAGAACAAGGCTTTATATTTATCTGTGGGACATCAATTTTTGATAGACCTTTTCTCTTCCTTCCCCCTCTTTACTCTTAAAACTTGGATATACATACTTTGCTTGGATATACATATTTTCTGTGTGTTACTTTTCTTTTTTACCAGCTATTGAGATTCCACCTCTGTGTGAACCAAATTTTCCCTACAACAGATTGAATGAAGAGATTACTTTATTACTACATAGAAATTTGTTTATATTGACATATGTCAACTGTTCATTTTACTTATACACATTTGTATGTTCTGTGATGTTTGTGTGTGAGTGTGCGTGTGCATGCATGCATTTTGTGTGTGCATGCGTGTGTGTGTGTGTGTGTATGTGTGCATGTGTGCCGCTTTTGTAATAGTTTCAAGCAATTTCATTGGCGTGATCTTGTGTTTCATGGAGATGTTTTGGTCCTTCCATGCAGGTTTTAATCAGGACATTGCTGTGGTTGTCTCTCTGCAGCCCCTGAGAGGATGTTGGCTTTAATCAGGACATTGCTGTGGTTGTCTCTGCAGCCCCTGAGAGGATGTTTGGTGTGGATCCCTCATGGATCCCATGTACTGAATTGTTGAGCAGACTCCAGGTTCTGACCATGGACAGTTAGGTCAGTATGGATGGTGGTGTTGTGGATTTACCATCAGCTTGGTCTTCACAGTACTGATTTCCATGCTACGTCTTGCTGATCTTTCATCCAGTTGTCCACAAACCTTGGCAAGGTCTTTGGTCACTGCATGCCAGTTGACCAGTGTCATCAGCAGAGCAAAGGTTTGTGATGGTTCTTCCTCCAGTGACTGTGCTGACGTGATCATCCAGTGCATCAGCCAGGATGAGCTCCAGGAATGAGTCAAAAAGTGAGGGAGGTATGAAAGGGAGCTCTCACAAACTCCAGCTGAAGTATGGAATCATTCACCCATTGGATGCTGTATGATAAGCTTCTGCCTGAAGTCAAGTTCCTTTATTGTGGCCTATTGGGCCTCCAGCCACACAGTGTTGAACACCTTAATGTCTATGAAGTGGAGTAGAACTTTCTGGTGCTGGAGATGTTTTTTGCGAAGGATACGCAGGTTAAAAATCTGTGTGATGGTACTTCTGCCTTCGCAGAATCCAGCCTGTTCATCAGTAGTGATGGTGTCTGCTTGCGGTTGCAGTCAGTTCAGAATGATGTTGAACATTATTTTGCTGATGTGGTTGATCAAGTTTATTGTGCAGTAGTTGTGACATTGTTGATGTCCTTTCCTGGGAAGGGTGACGATTAGCGATTGAGTCAGTGGCATGGGCCACCACCCACTGTGCCAGATTTTGTTGCACATGGCTTCAGGATATCAATTACTGCATCTCCACCATGTTTTAAGAGTTCAGCAGGGATGTTGTCGATGCCTGCAGCCTTCCCCCATTTCAGCCATTTCACTGCAGCTCTGACGTCTTCACAGAGTATTGGAAAGGCATCAGGGAGGAATCCTGTGCTGTTGGCATGGGGATCTCCTGTGCTGTGTTGCAGAGGTCAGAACAGTGTTCAATCCACCTTGAAGTAATGTCTTCCTGTGTGAGGCAGTTGCTATATTTGTTCTGAATGATGCTGACTTTGTTTTGTCTTTGTTTGGTCGGTTCATTCACAGTCTTAAAAACTTTATTTGTTTATTGCTGTCAGTGTTTTTTTTTTTTTTTAATGTCTTTACACTGTTATTCAGTGCAACTTTCCTATGTGTTCTTCATTTCTTGACTGATTCTCGTGTTTATGACACTGTATTTCTCTTCCTCCCAGTGTTGGCGAGTTGCTCTAAGGTCCTTCTTGTGTCGTACATCTCCAAAATGTAGCTTGAGATCCATTGTTGTGTCGTACAGCTCCAAAAATGTAGCTTGAGATCCATTCTTGTGTCGTACAACTCCAAAATGTAGCTTGAGATCCATTCTTGTGTCGTACAGCTCCAAAATGTAGCTTGAGATCCATTCTTGTGTCATACAGCTCCAAAATGTAGCTTGAGATCCATGGTTTTAATTTACATCTGCTGTTTCCTAGGACCTGCGTCGTTTTGTCAAATCATGACTTGATTGAAATCATTTATGAGTGCTTCCCACTTCATGTACATGCTAGTCTTCTTCTCCACTGCGGGACAGAACATATCCTTCCTCTGTTTGTACTACACTCATTCTTTCACCTTGCTTCACAGAGGCCAAGAACATTAAAGGAGTATATGTCCATTTCATGGGTCAGTTTTTCAATTATCCAGCCTCCCTGAATGTTCTTACAGTCCAGGTGGCAAATGTGATGATGTTCTTTCCATGTGTTCTTTCAGTCCAGGTGTCAAATGTAATGATGTTCTTTCCATGTGTTCTGACAGTCCAGGTGGCAAATGTGATGATGTTCTTTCCATGTGTACTCTGTGGTTCCCCCAGTAGCACACTTTTAATCCACCATGGTGGTGGATGGTGTCGTCATTGTTAATCCAGGCTAAGACCAGTCCAATATGATCGCTGTATTTTATGTGGTGTTTCTGGGCAAAAATCAAACCTGGTAGAGCCCATCCCAGGTCAGATTTTCTTGTTGGGTGTACTCCCCACATATGGCAGGTAGTACCGTGTTACATAGTTACTGGTAGCAGAGGACCTCAGACCTGACTCGGCTAGAATTCCACGTGAAGAAATCACACTCTTGAATCTAGGGTTTGAAAGTAAGGATGAAATTGCCTTTTACAAGAAAAGTGGTCAAGCCTCCATCTCACCAGCAAACAAGAGGGAATCTTAATGCTCTCACCTCATGTAATAGCAAAATTAAGACCCAAACTGTTGTGACTGATAAAATGAAATTCTGCTCAGAATCATCCATCTTCTTCAGTCTGAGTATAATTTCCATGATAAAGATCAGTAGTCTAACTTGCTTGCTTCATCATATCATGTGATCTTGTGATCATTAAATTGAGAACAGGTATGTCCTGTGTCTTTTTGTAGTTTGTCAAATCCAAATGTTTTCTTGATATTGTTTGTGATAGCAATGACCACGCTCAGTTTATTGGATGAAAGTTTTACTGTTGTGCAATTTAACACAGGTAATGAGGGTTTAATGTTATTGTTATGATGGGAGGGGGGGGGGGACCATTTAATCTCGTTTAATACATTCCAAATCATGTCATTGATGGGTGTCAGTGGTTTTTTTACTTGGCTGAAACCAAAGGGCTGGCATAAGTTTCATTTTTCCATTTCCTTCAAGCTGCTACCTGCTGTTTACTCATCTTTTTATTTTATGTTATCTCTTTATTGTTTGTTTTTTTTTTTTTTTTTGACACAATCTCTGTCTTGTGTGTCAGGAATTAAGTGGTTTGACAGTCACCTCTCTCTCCCTCCCTCTGTCTCTCTGTCTGTCTCTGTCTCTCTCTGTCTCTGTCTCTGTCTTGTGAATGGCAAAGTCAGTAAAGGATTCCATGTTGGCAAAGTTCTTGATGTTTTTCATCCTGTCTTTGCAGACCTGTCAGAGAACAAGGGTACTCACTGTTCAGGATAATTTGCTTGTCATAGACGATCAGGTCTACCGGCCACAGTATGTGTGTTTCAGATATTTGGCATTTTAACAGTGCACACAAAAATGGTGCCTGTGTTTGAGTATTACAGCTATTTTGGACAGTGGAAAATATGTAAATGTATATATGATATGCAAATGATTTTGATTAGATAGCTGGAGATTGAATTGTATGCAGCCTGCGTATACTCACTAGTTGTATATGTCTGCTTCTTTAATTTTGGAAGCATTTTTACATTGCTTCCAGATAGCAGACAACCATTTCAGCTTTCTTCTTTCTTTGATGCTCTGCTGTAAACATTAGCCATTGGAACTGAGTCTATTTTGTTCAGGCTTTACTAGGTGAATGACGTTCAGAGCTGTTCTGGCTTTCAATTTTTGTTTTTCATTCAAAGTCTTGTTTATTTATGGTTTTGTTTGTTATGTATATTCCATAATATGATTAGTTTTTGCCTGCACATTTTTGCCTGTGCTATGGTTCTGATAATTTTTAAGGTCTACTTGACTACAGAGATCTGTGTTCTCATGCGGACAGTAAATAGGGAATGTATCTTTATACAAGGCAACATGATCTCAGTGTTTACACCAGTCTAAGTCTACTGCACCATCACTGGGATCAGTTGCTAATGTTTCTGATAAGTGTTCAGATTCAGATGAGACATCACATATTGCAACAATGGGATGATTGCAATTCAAAATGGTGTGAAGGTATGATTAGAGCGAACGCTGATGAATCAGTGTAATAAGTATGCTGTAAATCTGGAACCTTTCTTTATACTGGTCAGTTTCGCTGTAATCCTTCATTCATTCCTTCTGACACATTGTGTTAACATCACTGACAATGTGGCTCACATGCTTGAAGAACAATTGCTCCATTTTTATAATGACATGTGGCACATTAGTTTCTCGCTTCTTCACGTTTAATCCCCGATGGAATTTTGGGGTTATATGCTTTTGTAAACTGTTATCAGATACACATGAATTTGTGTCAGACTTTCTACATCTTGACATATATTTGTGTGAACCTATTTGTATATCGTCTTGTTGCCATATTAGAAAAAAAACTGGAAAAGTAAGAGAGAAAGGGATGGATAATGTATATTTTGATTGCCCTGCTATGTACCTGTTTCCAGTCAAGGAGTGTCTTGGATCCATCTGAAGGCAGGTGTATCCACCAGCTTTCATCTCTGTGTTCCTAGTCTTCTCACAAGTAAAACCTTCTTTTCATATTCATGCCTGATGGTTCAAAGATGCCTGATGGTTCAAAGATTTCCTTTCCACAACCTTATCTCAGGAAGCGCTTCCACCGGTACCTGTGGCTGGCTGTGAAAGACAGCATCACGCTTTTAGTTTGGCAAATCCAGTTTCTCAATTCCCAGTTCAGCATACTGGTGGATTGGAATGTGCATTAAGAAGCATTGCTTAGATATCTAGAATTTTTGTTTAAGACTGTTGTATGTTTGTATAAGACTGAGATTTTCCATGCTGTACATATGTAAAACATATCAAGATTAGAGTCAGCCCTTTCTGGGGGAATCACAATCAGCTGCCATGTGACGCGTTTATGGTGACATGGAATGTGTGTGAGATGTTATTGCTGAATTTTTGTATGCATATCCTACATGCTGACTGTGGTCTGTGACTGTTCTACACGTTGAGCCCACCATGCTGTCATGACTATGCAAGATGGTGCACAAGTTGTAGCTGCAGTGAGACTGTTCAGCATCTTTTTCTTCATGCTGTTCCTTTTGGAAGCAAGGATGAAAGTTAGATGTACCTCATAATGCACCCTGAATCATTGTAGCACAAGAACCTACTTGCTGTCACTGGGTTCTTGCTGTTCACTAGTGTTGGGAAAACTGTGGAGAAACAGAGGCATTCTGACCAGGGCCCTGGAAGTCTGCAAAATCTGACTTTGGTTTGTAAATGTTTGTAAATGATGTTGTTCCCCCCCCACCTCACCCCAGCCATCACTCCCAAAAAAAAGAAAGAAAAAAAAAAAGATTTTTTGGGGGTTTGCAATTGAACAAAGATTAAGTACTGGAACGTAAAAGTTATGTGAAGATACTTTGAACATTTAAGCCTGCCAATAGTAACTCACGAGGGAATTTTGCCTTTATGTATGAAAGCAGTAACTACTATTTTGAAGGTAGCTGACATTTGTTTTTAGTGTTTTTTCTTGTGTGTGTATGTGAACCCTGAATCAGTAATGGAATCTGCAATGGAGCACAATGTCATTTTTTTTTTAACAAACACATATGTGAATCCTTACTGTTCATATTATCTCTCTTATATTCTCTCTCTTATCACATCATCTTGTAACATGGTTCTGTACTGTCCACATATCTGTCTTGTGTAATCAAGATTATATAATAGCAGTGTAATGCATAGGCATATATGTTCTCACTAGGATATGTTATGGACTGTTAATTTGCAGGTATTCCGTCACACATCGCCTGATTATTGTGGGATCTGTGTGTATGGCATTGTTACGTGCAAGTCTACCTGTGAACACTTACATGTACATAGACAAAAAGAATCAGTAACATATGTAATCATAAGTCTACCTGTGAACACTTACATGTACATAGACAAAAAATTCAGTAATATATGTAATCATTATAAATAGGAACCTGTGACAACAGTTTTTTTGATCAGGAGGTTTAAAATTTTTTATTCAGGATGATTTAAAATTCAGTATGCCATGGAGTAAGTTTCATGTTGTCCTGCTCTACTGTAGAGGGTATGAATGTGAAGCTCCAGTGCCAGGCATTGCACATGTTCAGTCAAAGACACCAAGGAACTGTTGCTCCTTGTAGCCGAGTTCAACATTTCAACTGATTTAGACACTTAACACACGCCAAAAAATTAAAGAAGCGTGAATTTTGGCAGAGCTTTTGTTTATTCCAATGGAATAACCTTTATCTTGCCATGAATGGGTTTTATTGCTGGGTTGCAGTGTTCATTTCACTTTCAAATGATGTCTTTCACCCGGATGTTTCTCATGGCTGCTTTTTGTCTGTGAAACATGAGAAGCTGATGTACAACAACCCCCCACACACCCACCCCCACACCCTCCCCCACCCCTCTGCATTTCTCCTTTTACTTCACTTCTGTTCTTCATGTTCATCAACAATGGGCATCAGGCTGACAGAAGGCCCTAAGGTGAGGGGCAGTTGACTGCTGCCCCAGAGACGTTTGCCAGGACTCATGCAGCACCTGCAGCATCTCTCGGACACTGCTAATAGTGAAATTCTGAATGATTATTAAGCTAATCCAGAATATGCTATGAGATCCAGGCTATGGCTTGATTAGATTATTTCTGCCTATATTGTCAGTGCAGAGACAGTTTTCTTCAAGAAGGAAGTCGGTTTGCCTTTGCAGATTTCTTCCCACTGGGCAATGCTGGTCATACTGCAGTCAATCAGTTCCATGTTTCTGGGTAAGCATGGTGGTCCATATTAGAGTCTCCTTTCTTCCCACTAGACAATGCTGGTCGTACTGCAGTCAATCAGTTCCAAGTTTCTGGGTGAGCATGGTGGTCCATGTTAGAGTCTCCTTTCTTCCCACAGGACAATGCTGGTCATACTGCAGTCAGTCAGTTCCCAAGTTTCTGGGTGAGCATGATGGTCCATATTAGAGTCTCCACTGTGGAGGTGATGTTTTATACTGCCTCTGGCATACTTTCTCCTGTTACTGGGCCTCTGGAAGATTCACAGTGTTCTTGTTAATATTCTGTCATCAAGGGAGTAGTTTGGAGGGAGATAGATCTGATGATCCTGCCTGTTGTGATAACCTGAGATCTTGTGTTTCGTCGGTGATCAGCAATCGACCAGAAGTGTTAAAACATTCCTGGAGGTGATAGGTTGTACAGATATGAACACCTAAGAAGAAGTGACTACGTGTAATAGATTATTACTTGCCAGATGTAATTGTGATGATGTGTTTTGATGAAGAACTCATGTGGAGTGTTAATGATACAAACAAGCTGTGGAGCAAATGACCATCAGGTGAAAGCAATGGCATTCACATCTCCTGCGTGTTGTACATCAGCTGAGTGTAGTTAATGTAGGAATTGTACTAATGATGGCCACATGGTCAGCACACTGGTGATTAGCTGGACACAAAGATCTGACTGATATACAATCTGCACATTCCTTCTGTTTTGCCATTGGTGTCGATGATACAGAAACCCTTATTGGTTTGTAACAACACCCCCCCCACCCCCTAGTCATGCCCCAAACACTTGATCTTTCTTTCTTATAGTTATTTAATGTTGGTTACATGAATGGCGCACCAGCGTTTATCTCGCCTGAAAAATACTCTTTCCGTGGTTGCTTGTAGCTTGTTTCCTGAAAGTATTACCATGTACAAATGTCCAAAACATGTTATCTTTATTGTCCTTGTGCTGCAGAACATAGCTTCTGTCAAGTCTCATGCCAACACAAGACAAAACTACATTTCAGTGACTTGCTTTGTATACTTGTATTAATGTTTGTATCTGTGTGCGTGCATCTGATTTTGATGTGTTGTGTGAACATTTTTGTGTTTAAAAACAAAGGAAGAAATGGGGGGGGGGGGGGGGGGGGGGGGGGGGGGGGGGGGTGTTTTTTGTGTGATGATGATTCAGTTTATGTCATATGGGTCATATGTACATCCAATTTGAAATTTGAATGGCAGATTTGAACATTAAATAACTGTGTTCTGTTTCATAATGCCATTATTAGTATAATTTGAATTTTAAGGAATCTTCCTCATTGAAAAATTGGAAGTTTAGCGATACTGATAAAGAACATATTTCTTTCAAGGGGAACAAGATGGCATTATAATACAATTGCAGAAGATGACATGAAATCAAAAGGCCGCCTGAAGTGGAACTGCATATTAAAATGAACTGAAATAAAATGTTCAAAAAGATGAAGAAAAAAAAATCAAAGAAAATGAATGACATCGGTTGTAATTCATATTAATACGGAAGATTCCAGCTTGAAATGTAGTTTTGTCTTGTGTTGGCATGAGACTTGACAGAAGCTATGTTCTGCAGCACAAGGACAACAAAAATCACATGTTTTGGACATTTGTACATGGTAATACTTTCAGGAAACGACTGAAGGAGGACCATAAACAGGCGTAACAGCTTAACTCCTTTCTTTTTCACTGGCTTGACTGTTAGTGCTTTTTGAACTCTTATGTACTGCATATGGGGAGGGGGAAAAAGTAGTATTACCACCATTTAAACTAAAAATTCTGTTTCTTCAATATTTGAGGAAACTTGTGCATGAAATTGCATACAGAATGATTCCTAATTAGATTGTAATTAAAGAAAAGAACTTACTTAGTTGTTGCTTAATTGAAGCTACATATTTGTAATACTTGCAAATATTCTGGCAGTTTTTGTAAGTTACTATGTATTTGTAATATTTCACAAATTTTCTGGCAAACAAATATTACAGTACATTTCTGTTAAAGTACATTTCTCACCAGTAGTCGATGGTTAGTGGTTAGCGTTGTTGTCAATCTCTTCATCATTTCTTTTTTTGTACAAGTTTTGCTCATCATTCAGAGCTTCTTAAGCATATCCAGCGCTTGAAAAGGAAAAAAATGGCTGCGATGATGTGAGGACACAGCCATTTTGAAGTAAACAGATCTCTTTTAAAAAAAAATATATTGGAAAAAAAAAGTTGAACTGCATTGTAGGTGATGCAAGGAGAGTAAAATCCTTTTAGGAACCCTTCAGAGACTGGTAACATCGTTCAGTGCTTCTCCCCAATTTTCAGTGGACAAATACGTGTGACCTTACATCTCTGTATATGGTATGGAGATTGGTGTCACAAAGTCATTGTGAAGTGTGTACAGCATATGGTGTTGCTGTCCAGCACTTAAACAAAAATATTAAGAAATGGAAATGCTTTTTTTTCAGTTATGATGAAATAGTAAACTTTGTTCTACTGCTAACTAACCTTTTCATTCATAGTAAAATTAAAGAAGAAATGCCTCACTTGATTGGGTCCATAAGTAATTACAAGTCAGATATGAAACAGATGAATTAAATTCAAAGAATCAGAAATACGTCAAATATGAAACAGAAAAATTGTGTTGATGTTGTGGACCAAAACATCCTTCATGTTTCACAGACTGCCATGATTCATAAAAACTGATGAAATCAAACGTATAAAAACATATTCATTATTAGGAAGGGGGTGGCAGAGGAAGAAGGGGGGAAGAGTATTAAATACCATGTGTATCAACATTGTTGAATCTGTGGAGTATGTGCATATTGTAAAGAATTTGTAACAGCACAAAATATTCTTGAATTAACCTCTTGAACAGTTACATTCCAATGGGGTTTGTGTGTGTGTGTGTGTGTGTGTGTGTGTGTGTGTGTGTGTGTGTGTGTGTGTGTGTGTGCATCGTCAGTTTGTTTGGGTTTTTCCCTGTTTTTTTGGGTTTGTATGTCTGATCATTCGTTTGTTTATCGGCCTGTTTGTTTGATGTTGTATGGCTGATCATTTGTTTAATTGTTTATCAGCTTATTTGTTCGATTTTGTATGGCTGATCATTGGTTTAATTGTTCATGGGCCTGTTTGTTTGATGTTGTATGGCTGATCATGGGTTTAATTGTTCATGGGCCTGTTTGATGTTGTATGGCTGATCATGGGTTTAATTGTTCATGGGCCTGTTTGTTTGATGTTCAGTTACTTTAATTGACACACTGCACAGCTGCTGTGTCACTTTTGTGGTGTCCAGAGATGGCCTTTCTGATCAAATGTATGCAGGACTCCACCTACTGGGCTCCCTAGTGACAACAACAGCTCAATGGCAGAGCCAGCATGACTGAATGTCTTGACTCCACCTGCTGGTCTCCCTAGTGACAACAACAGCAGCTCAGTGGCAGAGTCAGCATGACTGAGTGTCTTGACTCCACCTGCTGGGCTGGTCTCCCTAGTGACAACAACAACAGCTCAATGGCAGAGCCAGCATGACTGAGTGTCTTGACTCCACCTGCTGGGCTCCCTACTGACAACAACAGCTCAATGGAGGAGCCAGCATGACTGAGTGTCTTGACTCCACCTGCTGGGCTCCCTACTGACAACAACAACAGCTCAATGGCAGAGCCAGCATGACTGAGTGTCTTGACTCCACCTGCTGGGCTCCCTACTGACAACAACAACAGCTCAATGGCAGAGCCAGCATGACTGAGTGTCTTGACTCCACCTGCTGGGCTCCCTAGGCTCCCTAGTGACAACAACAACAGCTCAATGGAGGAGCCAGCCTGAGTGAGCGTCTTCCTCTGGAGGACCCGTCATGTCTGTCCAGCAAGTTCTAATGAATTGGCTGACATCACCACATAGCAGTCTCTGTAATGATTCCCTGTCATGTGGCTTATACAGCCAATCAGTTTAGAAAATGAATAAGGTTAATTTTCTTTCTCTCTTGTGTGTGTGTGTGTGTGTGTGTGTGTGTGTGTGTGTGTGTGTGTGTGTGTGTGTGTGTGTGTGTGTGTGTGTGTGTGTGTGAATTATTTAGTATATAATAACTGTCCAAATTTCTCAGTTGTGACCCACTGTGACATCATAATCAGACTTAGAATGAAATTGTATATGTTGCAGATGATGCATGCAGATGAGAGTAGATATTGGTCTGGCCTTTGTGATTTCATTCTGTTGGACCAAGACTTTCAGGTTGAGCTGTATGTTTTTTTTTTCCTTGCCACTTTTTACAAATATTTTGTAACCACGTAACATCTCATTCCACTTGCAGTGTAGACTTCTATCTGATTCTTGTCAGCAGAGCTAGCGCCAAGTGGCACGCCAGCTGTCAAATTGTCAGTTCTTTTCAAAATGTGTTGGGGAAAAAATTCAACTGATTTCCGTCTTCATGTAATAAGTAGATTCATC
Source organism: Conus betulinus (assembly GCA_016801955.1). Lineage (NCBI taxonomy): Eukaryota > Metazoa > Mollusca > Gastropoda > Neogastropoda > Conidae > Conus > Conus betulinus. The sequence goes on along the minus strand of JADBJO010003150.1, from coordinate 101,191 downwards.
CTATTGAAAAGAAAAAGAACTGCCCAGGACTGCTTTGAAAATGTGATGTCAGTGTATGTATGACCTCCTAAAGCAGCAGTGATTAGAGTGTGTGTAAAGTATTGACTGGTCACATTGCAGATGCCTTGTATGAACTGTGTGTAGAAGAGTGCCATGTAAGGCAGAAGGGGGTGGGGAGCTGGAAACTGAATGTGGTTGGAGAATTGATTTACTGTGTATTTTTTGTATGTTTTCATCAGAACAAAATCATTTTGAAATTTGTTGAATTGAAATATTTCATTACATATCGTGTTCACGTGTACATGAAAAAGATACTTGGTCCATTAATGAAAAGAATTGTGTTTCCATGTACAAAGTACTGGTGTGTAGTCTATGTATATAAATATCAGGTCTTGCTATTGAAGGTTTAGACATGAAATGTGTAGTGGTTATTAGAAGTCTCATACATGATGCATATTTACATGCTAGCATATTTTATCTAATCCATTTACATATGGTAGTAGTACTTTTGTACTCTGTAGTACCATAGCAGCTTGAATTAAAGAGGAACAAAACTGCAAATTCTATTGTTGTGATATGGTCTGTCTAACACTCTCTTTTTGAGTAGTTTTTTTGTGTTGAAAAGGTGTGTGTCCTGATAAATAATCCTATCAACCAAACACTTGCATTCCTGTTCATGTTTGTGCACACAAAACCCTCCAGAGGTCTGCAGTCCAATCCATAGGTTCTGTTGCTCAGCTAACTGTCCAAGAGCTGAAAAGCTTAAAGAACACTTGCAGAGGTCAGTCACCAGATCTAGAAGCAAATGTGGTGTAAGAACAAATTATTCTGAATATGAAATATATGCATCTATCATGATAATGTGATTCTTGGAAATAAATATGAAGACCCATGTAGCATACACACACAAAAGCTACAAACCAGGGCTCCCCACTGGCTGTTGATTTTAAGCAACACATTTAGCCTCCAGAACAGAAGTCTAGAAGGTCACCATTATCCGATTTATTTCATTTCATGGAAATGTGGAAGGTCACCACAAAGTATCTGATTCATTCTATTTATGTTTCAGCCTTGTATGATGCCCCTTTTTCTTTGTAAGCCTGGCGCAGTGTTTCAGCCTTGTATGACGCCCCTTTTTCTTTGTAAGCCTGGCGCAGTGTTTTGCTCTTGCATTGTTTTTGTCGTGCCTTCTGTGAGATGAACAGCATCTGTTTGGGCGAGTCAAGTAATAAATAACAACTCTTTCAATTTTTACACCAACCGTAAAAACCCTATAAATGACCTGTGGGTTTATGCAGCAAACATCCATCTGCTGTGTATAGGCACACTGTAAAATTTTTAAGGATCAAGTTTGAAGTTTAAATGTCTGCTTTTTTTTCTTTTGGTTAAATTTTTCTCTTTTTTGTCTGTTTTTATAATATTGATTGTTCAACTGATGCATGAAACATGCTTTTAAAGGGTGTTTTGTGGGGGTCATGATGCCCAAAATCCACATGATGGGAGCGTTCCAAAGAACATGAAAATTAACCCCCCCAAAAATATAACATATCAAAAACTGGAGAAATTTCAAAAAGTATTTTCAAGGCTTCGCTGAAAAATGTAGACTAAGAAATCAAAAGACAAAACAGCATTGTTTTCATTCAGTGCCCATCTTGTGCCAGATTGGATGAAGATAAGTGATTGCTCGTTAATTTTCACTGTCCTGGGTGTTACGTACCTTGCCTGAAGAAGACCTAAGAGGTCGAAACGTGTCGTGTTTTTGTTTTGTGATTCATTTGTCTGCGTTTTTCCACAGAGCCTTGAAAATACTTGTTGAAATTTGTTCAGATTTCTGCTGCAATCGTCACACTTCACAAGTAGAACTGAAAAGACTGGAGCTCCGCCACCCACACCCCCAGAGACTGCCACCACTCACACACTACATACATGCATTCTTGTCAGAACCCATGCACTATGTTTTACCCAATCATGTTTAGCCCATTCACATTTTTGCCTGATCATATGTTATCCTGTGCGTGTTTATCCCTGTACATCCATCACATTTCTCCCTGACAAAAGAAGTTCTTTAAGATCATGGGTGTATCTCTCTTTTTGATACTCGAACCTCTCTCCAAATCCCTAACACTTGAGACGGGGAATCCCAACAAGAAGTGAACAGATGTCATGTGTACCATTTGCAACAAAGCATACAAACTTTTGGTGAAATGCTTAAACCTGACATACATATTAGAGTTGTATGTGGTCGTTCCTCATGGTGACAGTATCACACTTAAACCACATTTGAAAACAAATTACTACATGCATTAGTTATTTGTATGACGAGGACTGGTCTTCGTATAATGATACACACTCAGTGCAGGCACTGCAGACTGAAGAGCCTCCTCAAGACTGTGCATAGCACTGGTGTGAGGGTAACTCTGTGAGGAGAGAGAGGGAGGGGCGGGGCACAATCAGGCATTACTCTACATGCCCCTTTAATTACTAATTGTTTTCTACAGTGCAAGGTACATCACCGAACAGACAATGTACTCTTCACCAAAGATCCAGATTTGAAACTGGCGTGATTGCTACGTCAACCTGAAAGTCATGATTTAACAACAACAAAAACTGAACTCACACACACACATACACTCACGCACACTCACACACGCACACGCACATACACACACATCATACAACACCACTCTCTCTCTCTCTCTTTCATTACACTATATTATGCTTTGACTAAATCTTAAAAGGCCATGGATGGGGTTTCAGATAATACATGTGTGCACATTGACTGTAGGGTACCATCCACTAGGCAAAAGGGTACACACAGCAACTGTGCTCCAAACTCAGTGGGAATGGGGCCAGGGTGTCATCGTGTTATCACAACAGCACCAAGGTTTTGTTGGTCCAGTGGATATCCCTGGCATTGCTGTACATTTTCTCACAGAGTGGGTGAAAGAGAAGTGCCATTATTACTCTTCATTGCTCTACTTCTGTCATGCCAAGATATAAATTTCTGCTTAGTCTTTTCATGTACATGAGTTCATCAGCGTCTCTGTTGTAATCCAGGGTTGGCTTTCCATTGAGTCTGTCATCAGTGTCCATCATATCAAGTGTTGGCTTTCCACTGAGTCTGTCATCAGTGTCCATCATATCAAGTGTGTGGCTTTCCATTGAGTCTGTCATCAGTGTCCATCATATCAAGTGTTGGCTTTCCGCTGAGTCTGTCATCAGTGTCCATCATATCAAGTGTTGGCTTTCCGCTCAGTCTGTCATCAGTGTCCATCATATCAAGTGTTGGCTTTCCGCTGAGTCTATCATCAGTGTCCATCATATCAAGTGTTGGCTTTCCGCTAAGTCTCTGATCAGTGTCCATCATATCAAGTGTTGGCTTTCCGCTGAGTCTGTCATCAGTGTCCATCATATCAAGTGTTGGCTTTCTGCTGAGTCTGTCATCAGCATCCATCATATCAAGTGTTGGCTTTTCCGCTCAGTCTGTCATCAGTGTGCATTATGTTCAGGGTTAGTTTTCCAGTGAGTCTTTCAAATGCAATACATGGCCAACATGCCTTCAACAAGTGATGCATGGTTGGATTTTGGCTTGTTTGTTTGGCTACCTGTGGATTTGTGTGTGTGTGTGTGTGTGTGTGTGTGTTTTTCTTTCTTCTTCTTCTGCGTTTACAGGCTGATACTCCTGCGGAGACTCCTGTATAGACAGGCAAGGATTAGCCCCATCTACCCAACAAAGGAGTGGAGTTTTGTGTGTATGATTTTTTTTTATCCTGCAATTAAGGCAGCCATACTCCAACTTCGGGGAAGGTGCTTGCTATTTGTAACGTGTCATCCATACCAACGGCCAAACTGGCCTTCTCTTCCAAAAGTTGGTGATAGGATTTTACGTTTGTGCAAGATGTTATGCGTGCGCTCACACACAGAACCTCGGTTTAGTCTCATTTGAAGGACTGTATGGGGGAATGGAGTCAAAACCAATGTTAACTCCGAGGGGAAAATCCCTCTGTACCGAAACGGCCCGGCAGAGATTCGAACCCGTAACCCCAGATCACTAAGATTACAAGTCCTATGTTTTACCACTAAGCTATTCCCCTGCCCCCCTTTTTTTTCAATTAAATCTTAAATGGGGCATGGAATAGAGAACAACAAATAAGAAAAAAAAATGGTGTCACTCTTTCTCCTATGATGAAATGAATAACACTTCCATAACTCCAAACAAATGTCGCTTTCACCACCAAATCATGGACAGAGCACACAGAACAAACAACGAACAGATCCCCAAAAATGGATGTTCCAAACTTGCTCCTATACTTTGTACCATAGCAACAGCAACTGGAAAATGTAAAACACAAACATAACATTTGTTCAAGACTGGCACAGCCTTTTCCACCTTGAACATGGTCCAAACAACACTGGAATAAACACCAACAAATAAGGTAACCTTGGTTTGACTGGCATGATGGAAAGCTTAATGTGCCAGAGAATAGTAGGCAGTCAATAACGAAAAAGTAGCTTAGCAGAACTCTCCCAGTGTGAAATGAATTACATGCTTTAAACGACACAGAATTACTTACGACAGAAATGCCAACACAGAGTTCACAGAGAAAAAAAAACAGATGCAAAGCATATAAACGTACTCCCAGTTTATCCTGAATACGCGTGAGATATTCCATAAAGAGGAAAAACCGTCTTGGGCTGGTGTAATCGTTAGTAATGGCTATTCTGGTAAACATCGGCCATCATCTGTGACCTATGATGAACATATAAAACATGTAAGTATATAATACTTACAAATTTTCAGAAAGATCGGCCAAGAACTTTCTGAGATTTTCCATAAAAAAGAAAACCATTATGGGCCGTTAGTAACAGCTATAAAGATAAACTAAAACATCGGGCTTCATCCATGACCCCATAATGAACATACCTACAAATTTCAGAAAGATCGCCCAAGTACTTTCTGAGACATTCCATAAAAAAAGAAAGACCGTTATGGGCTGTTATAGCTGTTAGTAACGGCTATAACGGTGAACTAAAACGTCGGGCATCATCCGTCGCCCATAATGAACATAACTACAAAATTTCAGAAAGATCGACAAAGTGCTTTCTGAGATATTTCATCAAGAATAAAAACTGTTATGAGCCGTTAGTAACGGCTATAACGGTAAACTAAAACATCGGGCATCATCCATAACCCTTAATGAACATACCTGCTAATTTTCACAAAGATTGGCCAAGTACTTTCTGGGATGTTCCATAAAGAAGAGAAACCGTTACAGGCTGTTACAGCCGTTAGTAACGGCTATAACGGTAAACTAAAACACTGGGCATCATCCGTGACCCATAATGAATATACCTGCTAATTTTCACAAAGATTGGCCAAGTACTTTCTCAGATATTTCATGAAGAAGAAAAACCGTTACAGCCGTTAGTAACGGCGGCTATAACGGTAATATAAAACATAGGGCATTATTCGTGACCAAGATCGGCCAAGTACTTTCTTAGATATTCCATGAAGAAAAAAACAGACCGTTACAGCCGTTAGTACGACGGCTATAACGGTAATATAAAACATAGGGCATTATTTGTGACCCATAATGAACATATCTACAAATTCTCGGAAAGATCGGCCAAGTACTTTTTGTAATATCCCATAAAGAAGAAAAAACCGTTACAGGCCGTTACACAGCCGTTAGTAACGGTTATAATGGGGTAAACTAAAACATCGGGCATCATCCGTGACCCATAAAGAACATACCTGCTAATTTTCACACAGATTGGCCAAGTACTTTCTGTGATATTCCATGAAGAAGAAAACCGTTACAGGCCGTTACAGCCGTTAGTAACGGCTATAACGGTAACCTAAAACATCGGGCATTATTCGTGACTCATTATGAACATACCTACAAATTTTCAGAAAGATCGGCCAAGTACTTTCTGAGATATTCCATAAAGAAGAAAAACCGTTACAGGCCGTTACAGCCGTTAGTAACTGCATAACAGGGTAAACTAAAACATCGGACATTATCCGTGACCCATAATGAACATACCTACAAATTTTCAGGAAGATCGGCCCAGTAGTTTTGTCTGGAGCGAGTGGAACACATTTTGATCACGGACGGACGGACGGACAGACAGCATTTCTTCGTTCCCATTCTAAAGTACTCCCTGTTCTATAAGAACTGGGATTACAAAAAGGAGCCCCCCCCCCCCCCCCCCCCCCCCCCCCCCCCCAAAAAAAAAAAAAAAAACAACACACGGCCATATACACCTGACACGTACACACACACACACACTCACCACCACCACCACCACCAACAACAAAGAAAAACGAAGGGGGGGGGGGGGGGGGGGGGGGGGGGGACAGTAATTGCCACAACCACCACCCTCTCTCCCTATTCTTATGCAACTGAGCCGATACATTTTTACACGACCATACGAATAGAAGGAGAGCGCGCGCTCGCGCGCGCGCACACACACACACACACACACACACACACACAAAGCGTGCGCGCGTATTTTGTTTCTGTGGTGCTTGCTCGCGATGTGTGTCACGCAAGAGCCGCTGGGCATAAACGCTAGACACAGGCCAAAGAAACTGCTCGTATTTTTTCAACAAAAACTCATCGCGGTTACGAGCCCCGACTGAATTAAGGCTAATTACTCTAATATGGAGGTTATAAGCTCGTTGAAAGTTTCAGTTTGTCTTAACTCGGAAGCCGATGATCACGCTTGGTACTGTTGTTGTGACGTCATGCTGTTACAAATGTCCCTTCCTCTAGGCTAGGGCCTAGCTCAGAAGGAAAGGGGGGGGGGGGGGGGGGGGGGGCGAGAAATAGGTGGATGATGCGGGAGGTAATCAGCGCACGTGATCAATCACAAAAAGTATTTAAATGACACTAATCAATAATACAAGCATTTTCTCAGATATTCACGTGCACTATGGCACACTCCGTGTTTGAACATTTTTTTTCCATGTCTACTTCTTTCTTAATGTATATATTCATATATGTACTTGTCCCCCAAAAAAACGTCTCCCCAATCATGTGACCGTCATATGACTGTCACGCTCATGTGCTGCAAACTGCACTAGACCAACGGAAGTCCGTTTCCTTGTTGTATAAAACTTGCTGAAGTGCTAGCTGACATAAACCGAACACGATTGACAAGATGCGTGTCTGTCTGTTTTCTACTATGTGCGCGCTCAGCGTGTCAAATGCCTGGACACCCAGGTTTTTTCGCGGTCGGCCTAGAGGAGGGTTGGTACCTCCACCCCCTCGTTCCAGTGACCAGAGCGCGGCGGGGTCAGCCGGTGTCTCCGGACCTCTGGTTTACCCAGACATTGAACCAATTTGACAGTGCCGACACCCGCACTTTCCAACAGGTGAGTGCGACTCATCCTGTAGACACGTTCTCGATGATCAGCGTTGAGGTCACCACATTGGTCCTTTCTCTCTCTCTCTCTCTCTCTGTCTCTGTCTCTGTCTCTGTCTGTCAGTGTGTTGCTTTGTCTCTCTCTGTCTTTATTTCTGTCTCTCCCTCTCTCAGTGTTTGGGGGATTGAGTGTGTGTGTGTGTGTGTGTGTGTGTGTGTGTGTGTGCAAGCGCACAACTGTGCATACGTGTGGAAGGGGAAGGGAGTTGTAAAGCCTTTACACTGAACATAGTTTTGTATGAAAAACAATGTTGACTACCCAGTTTCTACCAAAAACCAGAATTCCTGCATCCTTGATTTCCTATGAGCTCATGTACAAACTGGTGGGCCTGCTTCCAGTACCAGTCATGAGTTAGGAGAAAAAAAATTAAAGACAGGGTATATTACTATTAGATATTTGCTTGCAAGCGCGCGCGCGCACACACACACATGCATGCACGCACGCATGCACACACGCACGCATGCCCTTCTCTTCTTTCTTTAAACATCCGCCATCATCATTTTGATGGTTCTGATGTGTGTAAACAGACACACACACACACACACACACACACACACACACACACCTCCTTGTGGGGCATACCTTTTGAGACCACAAAGTCTGCATTTCTGACTTCACATTCCGCATTCTGCATGAGGACATGGAAGTGAAAATTGTATGAACTTGGCATAATTCTTATTATTAGAAATGTAGTTATAGACTCAGAATCAAAAACTTACTTGGAGAATATTTTGACAGGGTCGCTCTGTCTTCTTCAGCTCACTGTTGCTGTTGTGGCAGCAAGGCCCGGTGGGGCGACTGTTGTGTGGGGTGAACGTTGTTAGGATCTGATTGTAGATGGGGGGAAGTTCAAAGCCTTGATCTCTGTTCAGGCTGGGGCTGTCTGGTCTTAATTTTGATGGCTTCTTCTTTAACTTTTCTTTTTGTGAGGAAGGACTCTGTAGATAAGATCTTGGTTTCTTGGGGGCTGAAACTGTGGCCTGTGGCTTGCAGATGTTCATGTATGGTAGAAGTAGATTGGTTTTGGTGTTCCTGTAGACAGGTGGTGAGTGGTCTTGCTGTCTCGCCAGTGTAGGTATGGGTACAGTCTTGACACCCTACTTGGTACACTACACCACACTGCTTGAGGGGGTCCGTTTTGTCTTTGACATGGGTCTGTTGCTGGTGTAGGGAGTTGGTGGGTTTGTGGAACACTTTGCATCCATGTTGTTGGCATAACTCTGTATAACTTAAAAGAGAGACATGTCTAGTCTAGAGATTTCCTTTTTTCTGTTTAAAAAAGAATTTTAAAAGTACATCCTCCAGGAATGAAAAATGTAATCAAATAATATCTACTGTTGCTGTGATAGACAAGTGATAAACATCAAACTATTAAAAAACCATGCATACGGAATTTTCATATGAATACATTACATCATCAACATTTTCTTTGGTTGATTTTCTTACGTTTCATCTTCTGTACTCTGTTCCATTCTGTTCAACTTCGTTCTGGCATCCCAGTGGACGCTGCAGCAAGGCTCATCCTGTTGTTGCAGTGTCGGTGCCAATAGTCTGCAGGAAGCCATCAGGCACTGCAGGTCTGCATGAGAGAACAGTTCAGAGGAGACACTGTGCTAAGCACCGCCAAGTCACTTAGGATTCAGTGGTGGCTATTCTGAATCAAAATAATCTGCATTTCTGACTTCAGCAGCTTTTTTTTCAGTTATTCTATTTGGTTTTTATGTTATTAGCTGGGAGTGATGATGATGGACTTTATTGTGTGCTAAATCATTTTGATGGTACTCAGTTATTGAAATTATTCTGTTTCATTTTGTCTCCAAGAGGTATTTTATGAATGAGAAATACTACAAGCCTGGGGGACCGGTGTGTTCCTGTCCATCGGAGGTGAGGGGCCAGCCAACCCTGTGTGGATGGAGAATGGAGCCTGGGTGCAGTATGCTAAGCAGCACAAGGCCATGATGTTCATGATGGAGCATCGGTACTATGGGAAAACTCATCCCACTGAGTAAGTTCCCTTTTTCATTTGCCTGCATGTGCAGTTGTTTCAACTTCAGATAAACATGCTCATGTGTGTGCCTGTTTGAGGATCATCAGTGAAACAGACTTCTTCAGAAGAACAGTTGTGTGCATGTGTGTGTGTGTGTGTGTGTGTGTGTGTGTGTGTGTGTGTGACTGTAAGTGTGTGTGTGTGTGTAAGTCACTGTGTGTGTGTGTGTGTGTGTGTGTGTGTGTGTGTGTGTGTGTGTGTCACAATGTGTGTGTGTGTGTGTGTGTGTGTGTGTGTGTGTGTGTGTGTGTTTTGTCACTGTGTGTGTGTGTGTGTGTGTGTGTGTGTGTGTGTGTGTGTGTGTGTGTATGTGTGTGCGCAAAGTTTTGATCTTGGATTTTTGCTGTCAGTGACATGAGTGTGGAGAATCTGCAGTACCTGAGCAGCGAACAAGCACTGGCTGACCTTGCCCATTTCATTACCTTTGCTCAGGACAAATACAACTTGACCAAGAACAAGTGGATTGCCATTGGAGGATCATATTCAGGTAGTTGAGAATCATCAGTAGAATGCAGGCATCAATGATTGTTGCTCAATCTATCTATCTGTCTGTCTTACTGTCTGTCTTTCTATCTGTCTGTCTGTCTGTCTGTCTCTCTCTCTCTCTCTCTCTCTCTCTCTCTCTCTCTCTCTCTCTCTCTCTCTCTCTCTCTCGCTCTCGCTCGCTCTCTCTCTAACCCTCCCTCCCACACCCTCTCTCTCTCTCTCTGATTCTGTCTCTGTCTCTCTCTCTCTCTCTCTCTGATTCTGTCTGTCTGTCTCTCTCTCTCACTCTCTCTCTCTCTCTCTCTCTCTCTCTGCTGCATCCCAAATATTCTCCACAGCATTTGCTTTGTCAGGGTGTGTTTCACCACCTTTTCTGTCACAGTGTGTTGCGCCACCTTTTCTGTCAGTGGTTCTTTCATCAACTGAATGACTCAGCATGGATTCCTGACATGAACAGGTGCATTGGCTGGATGGTTCCGCATGAAGTACCCTCACCTGGTGACAGGTGCCATAGCCACCAGCGCCCCTGTGTTTGCCAAGCTCAACTTCCTAGGTGAGTGTTGTCCCGTGCCATGGTCAGTCCTGGCCTAGGTCCTGAGACCTGTCCCATGAGTACATTTGTCTCTGCTACTGTATTCATTTGCCTTTCTATCATGGTTTCTCTGATGACAATCAGTAATGTTTAGGTCCTGAGACCTTTCATGTTGTACACTTGTCTCTGCTACTGTAAAGTAGTATTTGCCTTTCTGATGGTTTCTCTGATGACAATCAGCTTCATGTTTATGGACGTGGGTCTGATCTTCCAATGGTGGTAAAAAGCACTCGGTCCTGTGTTTCAGACCTCAAAACCTGGATGACAAACAACACACTCAGAGTGGACAAAGACTTAGCAGAAATGATGTTGATCTTTACTCCAAAGTATTGAAATCATCCCTCTCTATTCCATTCTCATGTCAGTGACTCAAGTTTGATGTGGCAGTTGATCATACTCAAACGTATGCATTTGACTGTAATCTCTCATCTGGATCATTGCAACAATCTTTTGACTTTCTCCCAACGTTGTCTCAGTAAATTTCTTTAGGCTGCCCACCCCATCTGTTGCTCATCAGCACGTGACCATATTACTCCATGATTGTGTTCACTTCACTGGCTCCTTGTTCAGCACAGTGTCTCTAACAAAGTTTCATCTCTCAGCTTTTGATCCATTGAATCATCCTGCCCTCAACAGGCGTCAGGTCTGCTGCACCTACATTACGCTCCATCGCATGAGCTCCTTTGTTCTCTGATTCTTGTCTTTTTCCTGTGTGTGTGCACTAAAACGTTTGGTCAGCGTTTCCTTTGCCTGTCAAGCTCCTTCCTCTTGAAATCAACTCACACATCTGCTCAGACAGTGAGATACTCTGCCTTTCTCTTTTCTTTCAGATTTTTTCTTTTCCCCACTGACAGATATACAAAATATGTGCTGGTGTTGTTTGGGGAGCACTGTATGTGTTTTAATGCCAGTGTTTATTCCTTTGATAGTGGTTGGATTGGGTGTTTGGATTTTGTTTTTAAGAGGTGGGGAATGAGTGGGAGAGAGAGAGTGAAAGGGTGAGACTGGATGAGGGTGTGCTTGGTGTGGTGGGAGTGTTTCATGGTGGCGTGACTTCTATATACTACTGGCTGTTCTTGTACATTTGCATTGCAGTTTAATGTGTGTGCATGTTTATCGTAAACACCAACAGCATTCAGTTGATTAAGTGTATAAATATTCTAAATGATAAGAACTATAATGATTGTAATAATGAAAATAATGTTCAACATCATTGTTATGAAGAATAAAAAAAAAAAATGACCTTTTTTAGGGTTCTTATTTCAAGTGTTTTTTGGTAACTGATATTGATAAAGACCTTTTTTGTGTGAACATTGCCGTACTTGGTTAGTGTTGCATTGTAATTATCATTTAATTAATGTTGTTTCTGATACTATAAGTATTCCTATATCTAACAAATCACCATTTTTATTCTTTAATTGACTTCATTGTCACAGATACGTGTGAACAGAAATGTTTTAGGGTTTTTTGTTTTTGTTTTTGTTTTTTTTTTTTCTCTTTTTTTGTGGGTGCTGCTCATTTTCACTTCGGCATAATGACAGTGCTCTCTTGAGGAAACAAACCACAGGGCATAATTGTGCATTCCTTTTTTTTTTTTTTTCAAATAACTTGGGGGGAGGGGGGAGGGGCGCTGATGTTGGAAGGTAATTAACTCTGACATAAGCAAGAAATGCTGTTCAATTAATGAAAAATTGCAGATGTCTGTGAAGTAATGAATCAGCTGATTAATTTATATTTTTGTGGAACAAGATAACTTTTGTGGTCAACTGGATGAAGGAGTAGACAAACAAGGAGCTATGAACTTCACAAAGAAAAGACAATCATTTCAACAAAAACGAAATCCAGAGAAATGTTGAAAGCTGGAAATCTGTCATTTCTTTAACGCTTAAGCCAGAATGAAGTCTGTACTCTTCAGTTTAATTAGTGAAGATCAAGGCGGATATTTACCCTGATATTTATCTGGAAGACATGAAGGAGATCATGTTAAAGTGATACATCATTTAACCCAGTCCCTAAATGAAGAGGATTACTGTCAAAGATTCACTTTGCAAAATCATTTAACTCCTCTGGTTCTTTTTTGGACAAGTAGGAGAAAAAGAAATTGTCTTTATAACAGTAGTTTATACACTTGCTTGTCCAAACATTAGGACCCCCTCTCACCTCACGGCACTGTGTGGGGAAAGGCGCGGAAAACAGAGGTGAACTGATCATGACCAGGAGATGTCAAGTTTGCAAGGGTGATCACTCTGAATAGATGCATCAGGAGGCTGGGAGTAGCACCTCTTTCTCCCAGTAAAAGAAAGGGGAGGCCGGGAGGGAGGAAGGATGGGTTCCTGATCCTCAAGGCTTGACTCACCTCCAGCAGGAAGAGCTGCACTCTGTTAGAAAATTCCTATAGTCTGGATACAAAATATATCTCAGCAAAGTTAAACCAACAAACCCATCACAAGTACTTAGAACAGTCATTTTCAACAGTAAAATACATAAAATGGTTATTTATCATATATATGTTGGTATGCCAAATGTCTGTTTACTTTGTGTTTCTTGTAAATGAAAAAAAAAATCAAGATTTTATTTTTTTTTATGAGGAAAAATATTGTGTGTTGGGGGTGTAGTCAGTTGTATTTGTTATTTGTTTCTCTATTTAGTGTATGTCTTTTTGTTTGATATTCACTCAGTAAGTGAAACTTGGATATTGAGGAATGTGTAAAGCTACTTTGTGGATCAGTGTCTGTGACGTTTAAGGGTTGTCCTGATTGTGCTAGAGCATGTGAGAGAAGAAGAAGTGTTGCCGTGATGTCTGAATTATTGTGGGTGGACTCTTTGTCTGAGGACTATGACAGTAAGGAAGCATTGCTGATGTGGGTTCAGGACTTTTCAGTGGTGGACTGTCTAGAACATGTGACAGTAAGGAAGCATTGCTGATGTCTGGTTCCAGAGTACTTGTCAGTGGTGGACTCTTTGTCTGAGGACATGTGACAGTAAGGAAGCATTGCTGATGTCTGGTTCCAGAGTACTTGTCAGTGGTGCGGGGACTCTTTGGCAGAGAGCAGTCCGTCATGCATCAGCAACATCCAGCAAGCCGTAACAGACTTGGAGAAAATGCTGAACACTTCTGAGGGACGGCAGACTCTGAAGACGATGTTTCAGTGAGTGTATCACACTATGTATGTGGTCTGTTGTAGTGTTGGCTGGCTTTTTTTGTTGCTTTTTTTTTAAAGTCTTTCTTGCGCTTGCTTAGGGAATATGGAATAATCAGACGTGCTCCAACGTAACAATAAACAGCGAGGCTTCAGTATTGACACCGATACCTGTAACTGAATTTCACACATATGCTTATGTTGTTACCTCCCCTTTGCATGTGTAAACTTAAGTGGATCGAAGTGTCATTCTCACACACCCCATGCACCTGATCCAAACTGCATCACTGCATTTCTGTTCTGCCCTGATGGTGTGCAGTTGAATGCCTTTCAACTGAACTCGCATATCTACAGTTTGTTCAGTTGTTGTGCGGTATGTTTGGAACTATGAAACATCGTTTTATGATCAAATTCATAATTATTGGCAGCAGCTGAAACATTGCCATTTTTTTCTGGGAATGGAAGGGAAGTCAACTGGCTGTTTATCCAGAATATCACTCGATAAGGTTATGGCTCAAGTCTTTCACAACACTGTTCATACTATTGTGGATAAGTATAGCATACATAAAAGTACACACTGGTTTGTAAGCCAAACCTATTTAATGAAAATTAAAAATGAAAAGTTAACTCTTCAACCACAGTTGGTTAATTAGCTGCAAGAGTATATTTCAGTGAGCACCAGGAAGTCCAGAGAACGGCAGGACCTGATGCAGCCCAGCGCTGAGCTGAGAAATGACGACTGTCTTCAGTTGGCAGATAAACAGGAAGTGTCACTACGCACAGTTCGATGAAAAAATAACTATGCAGTGTCTTCATCGTTGATTTGCATTTCGTAGGGCTTTACTCAGAGGCTTGTTTACTTCACTGCACAGCAATGAAACTTGCTGTTGTCCACCAAGCTGATACAAACATCACACAGTCTGGAGCTGATTGGCAAGTTGCCAAGAAAAAGTCCAGCCATGACTGACAGAACTGCTAGGCCTTACACCAGTCAACAGAGGGAGGGGACACATGCAGACAAATATGCCGCCTGAATATGATTGGCAAGTCACAAAAAAAGGTTGTGCACTCCAAATGATTGAACAGACTCCTGACTGTCGGAGGAGGGGGGAAACAAGAGGGCAGATTTACACTGATTGGCAGCCAAGGAATATGTGAAGAGATGATTCCGTCGGTGAACTGATGTGAAAATCAGAAGATGATTAAGCTACTGCATGCATCAAAGCAAGCTGATGCGCACTTTACTCTGCAATGAACAGGTTTGGTGGAGCTACACATCAAAGGTTTTGCATCTCACTTTGGTATGTTTTCTTAATCATGCATCACTCATGACTGATTGATCATGCTTAACTAATATTTAACTGTGAGTGATGGTCATTTTGTGCACGGCTCATGCATGAATCAGTTCTTTGGTAGAAAGTAACCACATTTCAAATATAAGTTTCTGAAGTTGTCAAAACAGTTCCAGATCAGATGATAACCCTTAAGCCTTCTGAGAACAGAATCAGAAAAAAAAATCATCCTTGCATGAGCAGCTATTGGTGAAGTAGCCACAAGAGTTCAAGTTGAAGTAAAATTATCGACTCATAGCTCAAAATGTACATGTATGTCTTTGGTAGCTTGATGCACTAGGTGCATGGAATCCAGCTTCTCATCGGTTGCTATGTGTGTGGGGCCTCTTAGATAATGATGATATATTCTTTGTGAGCGAAAGTAAGTGTTCCAAGACCCACAGGAGGACAAAGCTGGATTCCATGAAGGATAAACTGAATCAAAGGAGATTCAGCATCTCTGAAAATGCCCACTTTAAGTGTATTGTGGGCAACATAGATACATAAAGTGATAAGCACACACAGTAGTATAAATGCTCATATGCGCACACACACACACACACACACACACACACACACACACACACACACACACACACACTCAGACATGCATGCACGTGCACATGCACACATGCACGCGCACACACACACACAAACACATATAATGTGCCAAGGTTTGAGAAAGATCCCTCTATCCCCATCATCCTGGCAGAAGAGAGATGTTCATCTTCTGTAAGAAAGTGCCTTTTTGTAATGTCCTTGGGTAGGGCAGTTCACTTAAACATGACTGACATGAAGGTTTACTTGTCATTTACATGTCAACATGATATGACACTGGCTAGGCCCACAGACAGTAAAAAGAGATGAACGTAATGGAAATGTACTAAAAATGGCTCATCATCTCTTTGTGTCATATTTTGGCCATAATTTGAAAGACAAACGGACTACTCAAATTGACCAAATCAAAATTCATGCATGATTTTCAAGTGTTTTGATTACCTTGTTTTGTTGAAACACATTGTTTATGAGTGCTACACAATTTTAGGATGGAAAACATGTCGAAATATGTGTGTATCTCTAAGAACATTTGTACTGTGCAACAAATGCACTGGAAAGAATAGTTGATTTTCCTTTAGTCATGTAGTCACACTCAGTGTTGATCCTTCATGTATGACAAGTTCCATGGCCTGTTGAAGTGAGAACTGCTTTTGTTCTGCTATGTTGTGTAGAGAAAGGCCTGCCTCTCACCTGTCTCAGAAAATCTGTTGGAGAGAAAATCGCACTGTTTGGGGATGCACAGGAAAGAACTGTGCTGAGATGGTCAAGCTCATGGCCTGGTAGTTTCTCTTAGACTGAAGCATGCGTATATGAAAGGAAAAAAGTCTGCATTCAGCTGAAATACTTCACTATGGATGTGGTGGTGAGCTTTTAACTTGGGTGCAATGCCATTGGCTGAAGCAGATCACAGGAAACTTTGGATTTTTCAGTGTGTTCAGAACGTGGTGTCTGTATTTTCTGTCCCAGGCTGTGTGACGATATTGACATTACCAATGTTGAGGATGTCTCCAACCTGTATGCAGTACTGGCTGGAAACTTTGAAGGTGTTGTGCAGTACAACAAAGACAACAGAGCTTTTGAGGTAGGTGCACTTGTGGACAGGGTGCAGGAGAGGCTTGTTTTGTGTTTGTTTTTTTAATCTGTTTTTCTTTTTTCAGTACTAGAAAAAGATAGTTTTCCAATGTTGACTCAAATGGGATAATCACAAGAGGATCAAGGCTTAGGGTGGACTTGGCAAATAGAGAGAGAAAGCAATGCGTTTGTTATGCCTCCACCATGGCATCATTTCAAATCGTCTGATGTTAACAGAAAGTAATTTGAAATTGTCACAGTATTTGCAAAAAAGTCGTAAGACACATCTTTCATCAGTGTATAAAGCAATGATTGTAGCTAATCACAATTTATTAGAAAGAAATTGAACTTGATAATGTAGAAAATATTGCTGAAAATGGTGATTGCGGTTTAGTCTTTTTTTCACTTTTTAGTAAACATCCTTAAGCAGTGCATGGCTGAAAAGGTCTGATCAGCCTGAGTTAGACTGCCAAGTTTGCTTATGGGTTCTTGTCAGAAATATATGTCGGGGTCATTACTAGAAAGGCCTGCATTTTTTTTTTCAGAAATCGGTGTAATGTTACCATTTACATAACTGTCAGGGTTTTATGTTATGAATTAGTAACAATTAAAGAATTTAATCAATGTTCATGTTTTGCTTCCATAAATCAGGTATGAATACAAAATTTACAAGCAAAAAACAGGTAGATTTGTGACATGAGATACTCACAGTAGATAGCTCACTTTGTTCACTCTTAAAAACAGTTATTTGGACTAAAAGGAAATGAAATGCTACCAGTGTTTCTTCATACATTTGCTGGAACAAAAACATCAACTGCATCATAATGCACATATATATCAAATATCAAACATTGTGACTACTGACTTCCATTTCTTGTTTTAGTCTTTTCTTCCCCATGCACAAATTAATCAACATTTTGGGTCATTCTTTTCTACATGTACTGAAGGTAAAAGCACATCATTCCTGATCTTTACATATGTACTAAGATTCATTTTAACCTGTATTATTAACTATAAGATAAACAGCTTTCCGTTTTTCTTTTGCTTTTCTTTTCTTTTTTTTTTATTATGTGGGGTGAAGGAAGTGACACACTGAAATAGACTGTGGTGTAAACTCTGTGAGCAGAATCATTACACTCAGTTTTAGACTTTGGCTGTTCAGCCTTGACCTGGGAACTCTCTGGCTCACATGTATTTCTGTGTGGCACTGTCTGTGAATATATTTCACACCCTTTTTTTTTGTCATTCTCTCACTTTAGTGACATTGGAATGATGACATCTGCCAGGAACTGGACCACTAGATATTAGTGAACTGATATCTCCATAGCTCCAAACAAATGCTGCTTACAACACCAGATCGCATAGCAGAAAAAAGCAACACAAAGCACACAGAACAAACTTGGAAATCCTGATTTTTTTTTTGTTACAACATTTTTAAAGGATGGTCTTTTCATTCCCAAGACATGCAGTGAAGGTGAAAGGCCCCAGGTTGGTGGCAAGAACAAGCCTTGTTTATCTTTGCAGGGAGCAGTGGGCACCAACATTACCATCAGCACATTGTGTGGTATCATGGACAAGAACACAAGTCGTTCAGCTCTGCAGCGCTTTGCCGATGTCAACAGCCTGCTGTTGAAGACTTACAAGGAGAAATGCCAGGACTTCAGCTATAAGAGCATGATCGATGACCTGAGAAAGGTGGATTGGAAGAGTGACGCCGCGGAAGGAGGCAAGTTGCTTGGTGTTGATGGTTCCATTTGTATGGTGATAGATTTTCATGTTGATGTACACACACACACACACACACACACACACACTACATTTATCATTGGGTTAATACAGATGTGCAGCATGTAACATGGTCTATTTTATACACAGGTTTGTGTAGCTATATACATACCGATTCATCACTGTATAACAATGGCATTTTTTAAAGCATGGGTGTTATTTTAAGATTCTGGGATTTTTTTTTTTTAGGTATGGCCAATAGTATTACGTTTACTTTAAAATTTTCTGCAGAATGACTTCAAGTGGTAATATAAACAGTCATGATGATACACATTAACACACTATCACTGGATATCATTTAGCATCTGGATCTTAAAGGAGCAGTTAAGAAGAGGCTTGTAAAGAGAGGAACTGACAGAAAGGAAGACTGATCAGTCTCTGCTAATTACATTGAATGGAATGACAAAATCAGCAGACTATAACCAGCCTTTACGTGTACACAGAACACTATTGTATTACTTTAGTAGCACCACACAGTACATGGTTATGACAAGGTGCATGCTGCCCATAGTGATGTTTGATGACAAGTCACAGCCTTTCATATTCCTGTCGTTTTTTTCCTCGCTGACAGTATCAACACAGCTTCCCTTTGTCGTATATTTATGTGATTGACAACAGACAGTCAAACCTTCTTTCTTTTGTTTTTTATCTTTGTTGTCCCATAGTTGTATAGTTGACAGTAGACCATCAACACTGCTTCCTTTTGTCATCCCAAAGTTGTACAGTTGACAGTAGCCCATCAAGACTGCCTCACTTTGTTGTCTCATAGTTGTACAGTTGACAGTAGACTATCAAGACAGCACTACTGTGTTGTCCTAAAATTGTATAGTTGACAGTAGACCATCAAGTCCTAAAGGTGTATAGTTGACAGTAAACCATCAAATCCTAAAGTTGTATAGTTGACAGTAGACCATCAAGTCCTAAAGTTGTATAGTTGAGAGTAAACCATCAAATCCTAAAGTTGTATAGTTGACAGTAGACCATCAAGTCCTAAAGTTGTATAGTTGACAGTAGACCATCAAGTCCTAAAGTTGTATAGTAGACAGTAGATCATCAAGTCCCAAACTGTATAGTTGACAGTAGACCATCAAGACTGCCTCACTTTGTTGTCCCAAGAGATTGTGTACAGTTTACAGTAGACCATCAAGTCTACTTCCCTTTCCTGTCCCATAGTTGTATAGTTGACAGTAGACCATCAAGACTGCTCCCCTTTTGTTGTCTCATAGTTGTATAGTTGACAGTAGATCACCAAGACTGCCTCACTTTGTTGTCCCAGGGTTGTTTAATTGACAGCAGATCACAGCCTTCATGTGCCTATTTACCTGAGCCTTCGTCCAGAGTAAAGAAGTGTGTCAAAATCCTTTCTTTATAACACTGCATAGTGTTTGGTCGATCATGGTGAGCAATTGAACCAAATATGAGGATCCAGTAACATCAAAATATCACACAAAGTGTTGAAGGGATCATTGTGTGGCAAGGGGCCCAGTGAAATCAAAACACATGGTGTTCTGTGAAGGATATTGTGCAGATGGACCTTTTACACATCAAAACATCTGTCTCTGAACCTCAGTGGATCATAATGTGTTAACAGACCTGCTGAAGTCCAAAACATGACGCAATGTTAAGTGACTGGCAGTGTACAAATGGATGCAATTAAACGCAGGTCCTAGCTGTTCCACAGAAGAAAAAGTGACTCATTTCCAAGTTGACTGCTGCTGTTGGGCAGGCCGCCAGTGGACCTACCAGACCTGCACAGAGTTTGGCTACTATCAGACTTCAGACGACAAGAACCAGCCCTTTGGACACAAGTTTCCCCTGCAGTTCTTCATCAAACAGTGCCAGGACATTTTCAGCCCCAAGTTCGATGCTGATTTCATCTCGAGAAGCATCACACAAACAAACACCATTACGGTGGCTATGGAATCAAGGTCACAAATGTTGTCTTCCCAATGGCTCCGTGGATCCTTGGCATGCTTTGGGAATCGTAAAGGATTTGAATCCTAATTCTACCGCCATATTCATGCAAGGTGAATATTTTTGCCATTTTGTTTGGTCTTCATTGTTGCTTTTCAGATAATGGATAGCACCAATACTCTAAACCTAATGGTTTTTGTACAGACAGACACCTAGATGAATGTAGATCAGAGTTTTGTGGCAAACGAATTATTTCTAAACCAGGCATGGTACTGGAGGAAAATCATTTTTCCCAGAAAATTTTCAGGGGTCCAGGGGGCAATGCCCTCTGGCAGGGTCAAGGGGCAGAGCCTCTTGTGGGGGTCAGCTGAAGGCTTTTCAGCAATTCTATCCTGTTAAAAAGCTCTCACCTTGAACAAATTCCAATTCTTCATACTAAGCAATTTCTGCCATAAAATCAGCTCTCCTAGAATCACTTTATCAGTCATTCCTTCAATCCAAAGGAGGTTTTGAACCCAAGTAATCACATAGCAAAAATGAGTACATATCTACATTGCTTTAGGTGGCATACATTAAATCAAAATTGTAAACATTTTACTTACTATACCAGTGAAGCACATGTACAATGTACACACAGGAGACCCCCCATTTTGCACAACTTTGGTCATCATGTCCAGCACCACCAACACAGCACAGCACAGCACAGCACAGCACAGCACAGTAGTGGTCTATCTCATGTCTTGAGTTCCAGTGTTGTTTACTATGTCTGTTCAATTCTTTTATGATCTGTGTCCTCTACATTAGTTACTCCTTTTACTTTTTACATCTATCTGAATACAGTATAAAATGAGTTTAAGTTTTGTGTCTCTTTTTTATGTACAAGTTTTAAGTTATGTGTCTCTTCCAATATACAATTTTCAGTGCAAGCAAATGAATGAGATGAAGACTACTTCTTTTTGCCTGATTTCTCAGCCATCTGCTTCATGAGCAGAGCCTGCTTTATGTAATGTCCAAACCTCATTCTCTTTGCCTCCTGTCTGTAATGCTCAATGGCTTTTCTCTTTGAAGCCAGCCGAATGTGTTCCTTCTGGAAAAGTTCAAACTTTTTCTTTCTTTCTTCTTTTTTTCTTTCTCCACAATGTGGTGGTAAGTCTCCCAACTTTTCCAAGCACAACGAAAAAACGTTTCATTTTCGTGGCTCCTGTTCAGCCAATCCATCATCACCATTAGTTTGCCACACCAGCATCGACATCTGTCAGAGAATTTCGCGGAACTATGTCTGTATGCTTTGGCATTTGTATTTTTTCCTTCTTTTTTTCTTTGATCTGTTCATATTCGATCATGTCGACCCAGAGCGGAAAGCAGTGGCGAATGTCACGAAAGCGCATGCGCGGAAGTAGTCCTGCTCAATGCTACTTCTCGCGAGACGAAAGCTTGAAGCGAACGACCTCAAACGAACGAAAAGGGCTGGTCTCGTTGGGCGCAGCTTGCTTTTTTTTTTTTCTTTTTGTTTTCTTTTCGCGGATTTCCGCGAATTCGCGGACATGTACCATGCCTGTAAACCACTAATTTGGCTTTTACCTTATATTCCAAGCATGGAGGGGTACAATGAGGAATTGTGGAAAGAAGAGGCGACGTCATCAGTGACGATGACTTTTATTACGGTGAAGGGGCAAGTATAGTGTTTTCAAGGTGTAATTAACACACATTGTTGGGATTTTATATTCCACCTAAGAAAATATGGTCTTTTCTAATCCTTGAGAATATTAGTGATTCACCAACATTTGGATTGTAGCCCTGAGTTTTTGTGTTTGTTTTTTTTTTCAATCTATTGTAGTCCTTCGCACACTTTTTTTTTAGATCACAATTTGCGTGTCATGCCAGTTTGAAGATGTGAACTGGTGGTAAGATAGTGAGGCTGTATATACTGTCCACAGTGGACAACCAGCTAATCATTCTGCAATAACTTTCGTTCATAGAGCTTTTCATGGAGTAGTGTTTTGAAAACATTTTCCATCAATGTGTTTACGTGTTTTCATAATATGGGGGTAACAAGTGGAAAGGACTTGGGGGTGCCCTCAGCTGGGTCTGGTGGGATCAGTCCTGGGATGTCAGTGTACACACCATTCCATTTATTGGATGGAAGTATGGAAATGTTGTCATTCTTCATTTCTTTTGCAGGTTTTTTTTTTTTTCAACTTTGCAACAGCTCTGAAGTGGCCCCATCTGTCAGCTGGAAGTAAAAGTTTTTCACCTTTTGGCGACGACTTGGCAGATCGCCATGGGCGCCTTTTGGCGACAAAGTAGGGTGACCTAACTCCCGATACTCTCACGATCCTAGTTCATGAGATAAAAAGCCAGCAATAAACGTCATAGTTGGGGGATGGTCTGGCTCATGCTCACAGCCATTTGCTTTGTCAGAACACTATTCAGTTCAGTGTTTTATTGACTTTATTCCGATTGTTTTTCCATTCACTATGACGTCACCACCAAGCACTTTACGTACTTGACCTTGCCGTACATTTACCACAGATCAAGTGCTGGGAATATTGAATAGACAGTTGGTTGTTCCTAATACAGATGAAGAAGACCCACAGCCACGAGTAAAGAACGATAGTGATGGCTTGACCGAATTATTCCAACGTGAAGCGTTGGACCGTTGCCAACTTGTTATGACAGGCTGATAAGACGCCCACTTACTACCCTACCGCGTGTGCCCCAGTGTTTTTTTTTTGCGTTGAGCCAGCCAACACTGACTGACTGTTCACTAACTCTATGTGAGGGAGCCAACTAAGACTTTAGGCAACGAACTTCACACACACGCTGTGGGCCCACTCTCGCTGGTCGAGGTGAAGGGGGGGCGTGGCCAACTGACACGTGAGAGGCGAGTATCACAGACGTCTTTCGAGTGGGTGTACAGCTGATCAACTGAATGACAAACTGAATGACAAGGGTTCAGAGACCAACAGGCACATGAATGACTTTGTGTTAAAAAAAAAATATATATATATGTTGAGAGTGAAAGGGACGTGTGTGTGTGTGTGTGTGTGTGTGTGTGTGTGTGTGTGTGTGTGTGTGTGTGTGTGTGTGTGTGTGTGTGTGTGTGTGTGTGTGTGTGTGTGTGTGTGTGTGTGTGTGTTCCCTTTTTCTTTCTTACATGTGTGTACCAGTTAGGCATAAGAATGTGTGTGTGTGTGTGTGTGTGTGTGTGTGTGTGTGTGTGTGTGTGTGTGTGCTATTGGAGTAGTTGTATTTGTGGCTGTGGCTGTTTCATGCACTTTTTTGTTGGAAATACCATACTTTCTGGTCTTCAGTTGTGAGTGGAGTATTTTTTT
>JADBJO010003150.1:62500-72500 GCA_016801955.1 Conus betulinus | reverse complement strand
ATGTAATGTGACCTCTGTATAGAGCAAACACTGCCGTGTGAAAGTATGGCAGGGAAGGAGAGGTAATCATATTCAGCATTTGGTAAATATGTTTCAATGTAGTTTGTCTTTCTAAACCTTATTTCAGTCTGTTCAAACCATTCCACACCATATCATGTTTTCAAACATGTTTTGTTTCAAAATTTCCATAGATTTCTGTTAGGAACCATGATCTGGATTAAAAAAAATAGTGCTATGTGACTCATTGTGTAAGTTTGGCAAGTACCGTATAGACGCACACAACATGTTTTTTTTATGTTTGATTATGTGATGCAGAAACACGACAACATATTCAGACTGGCA
Source organism: Conus betulinus (assembly GCA_016801955.1). Taxonomy (NCBI): domain Eukaryota; kingdom Metazoa; phylum Mollusca; class Gastropoda; order Neogastropoda; family Conidae; genus Conus; species Conus betulinus. The sequence continues at coordinate 72,158 of JADBJO010003150.1, read as the reverse complement.
GGACCTGAGCGATTTCTGCTGTTCTAACAACTCAAACACAACAAAAAAATATCAGTTACTTTCAATAGCGATGGAAACCTGCTTAAACCAACCTTACCTGGATAAGTTTTAAGAAAAAGACATGAGAAAATCAAGTTTTGATGCCTTACAGTTATATGTGCAACACATTCTATGGCTGTTCTGCAGATCTACACTGCCAGAGTTCAAAATGGAGACATCAGACAGAACAAGAAAAAAAAACAACAAAAGACCAACTTTCTCAACTTCAGTGCTTTCTCTCAACTTCAAGTGGTCTCCTCCATAGCCAGTTATGGACTAATGCACAAGTGCACACTGTGCTGCACAGAAAGACATTGATTTTTACGTTTTTTCATAACAAATTCTATGATTCCGGGACAGCAGGCATCACTGTTGGGGTATATAGAGAAAGTCCTCTGAGAAGGTTCCTAGAACTTATGTTTGACGGTGTTAAAAAAAAAGGACAACTTCTAAAGTGTTCATGGGATACAAATGCAAAAGCAAACTCCAGAGCTGCCTGCACCAACTGTTATTGGCCATCGTGTGTGATACAATTACAGAGGACTCCAACTGTTAGTGACCATAGCGTGTGGTACAGTTAATTGTTAGTGACCATAGTGAGCAGTACAGTTAATTGTTACTGGTCATAGTGGGTGATACAGTCAGAGAAGACTCCAACTGTTGGTGGCCATAGTGGGTGATACAGTTACAGAAGACTCCAACTGTTGGTGGCCATAGTGGGTGACACAGTGAGAGACAAGGCCCCTCTTATGTATGGGATGGCACAGTGAATACAATGCAGGCTAGAGAACGGGGAGACTGGTACCTACCAGCCAGTGACCAGTTGTGGGCGCATCCATGCAGATTTGAAACCAAAGATTAATGATTATAATTATCAGAGAGCTCTGACAGGAGGTCTGGAATACACAGATGGATAACAAACTTTTCCAGATCTGTCCAGACCTAAAGGAGTTCCTCTCATCTACCTCTGGTGGTTCCAAGAAGAAACGGTTTTTATGCTGGCTGCATTTGTTTTTTAACTCGTTTGCACCTTCTAAAGAGTGAAGAAGCTCTGTGGTGCATTCCATGTCATACACCATTCACAGTGAAACATATATTCTTTTAGAGTGCTGGGAGTTGCATGACGTGAGACATAAACATTTTACAGCAGATTCCATGAAAACCTTGTTCAGAGATGTTCCACCTGATGTGATCTTTGATTTCTAAAGGAGATAAACATTTTTCATCTGACCTGAGACTTTACAGAAGTAAGATTTTCAACCTTTCCAGTGTGTTTTTAGGTGTATTAAAAAGGGTTGTGTGTGAATGAGTTTTTAATGAGTTGTGAGTTGACTTCAATGTGGTAACAGCCCTGATATGGCCCTGCATGTATGCAGGCTGAAATGTTTGAAAGGTGACCCTACCGCCCGTGGAATGAGAATTAAGAGACTTCATCTGAGATCAAGAATGCCTTCCTTACAGCTGAAAGGTGAAGGGAGATCAGAGAAAACCCTGTGACCAACAGCTCTCTTTGCTTCCCAACCTCAAACCCCTGCAACGTACTGTCCATTTCAGGTGATAGACAGAAGTGAAGGTTGTGCATGTCTAGTGAAGAGGGAGGGGACAGAAGTGAAGGTGGTGCATGTCTAGTGAAGAGGGAGGGACAGAAGTGAAGGTGGTGCATGTCTAGTGAAGAGGGAGGGACAGAAGTGAAGGTGGTGCATGTCTAGTGAAGAGGGAGGGAGGGACAGAAGTGAAGGTGGTGCATGTCTAGTGGAGAGGGAGGGACAGAAGTGAAGGTGGTGCATGTCTAGTGAAGAGGGAGGGGGGGGGGGGCATGAGTTGCATACAAGTGTCGGGGCAGAGGATGCGTACAGTTAGGGGCACCTGGGAAGTCCAAGCCCAGGGAGGGTCAGTGGACTGACATGGTGTCAGGGTATGCTCTGCACCTCATGGTAGGACACAAGGAATTTGGTGAGGACCCGCCACCCACATCCCTCCACACTGTACCAGAACCTGGAAGAGGTTTGTACATCAGTTGCTCCTCCCCAATGAGAAGCCCCAGCTTTTGACTGATGGAAGCAAAGCTAGTATGGGCAAGACAAGTTTCCCAGCACCAGTGTAACGATGTCTGGCGAGACCACTATCAGACTGAATACCAGGTTGTAGGGCAGGCAGAGTGCAAACCTGACCACAGGATGACAGTGTGACATCACAGTCAATGGCCTCGATACAGGCCCCCACCATACCTGGGGGACAGGGTGGGGAAGAGAGAGAGAAGGATCCCGTCTCTCCATTTGCTATGGCTGAAGTGGCTGACCACTCCCAGTGACAATGAACCTTGGCTTGCTGAGTGACAATCAACAGCAGACGATGCCAGACAGGCAATTTTGTACTGCCAGATGTATGAACGCAGGAAGTGTGCAGCTTGTTCCAAATGTGAATAAAAAGCACCACAATGAAACTGCACAACGACAACAAAACGTACACAAAAATGAAAACTGGTTAGTTACTTTTTGTGCTGGACATTCATCACATTTCACAATGAACGACCAAAGCTTCACTCTGCAGCTAAGCTGTCCTCTAGAGTTAACTGGCCATGAGCATTTCCCTCCCAACTGAAGATATATAGCCACAGTCCAGGGGTCATCGCATAGTGGGGTCATCGCATAACTCATTGTATACATGGTCATAGAGTTATTTTCATTCGGCTGTAAATAGCATAAGCCTTGCTAACCGCTATTCTCCATTTCATTTCCATCTTGCCTTTTTTAAAAATTTCAATGTGTTTTGTAAAGCAAAAGGTTACAGAGCCTATCAGCCTGGCTGCCATGAGGTAGAAACAATGAATGTGACAATCAAGACAGTGAAAACATGGTAAGAATTTCGATGTGTTGATAAACCTGACACTGAGTCAAGTAATTCTAATGATCCTGATAAGGTTGACAAACTATCATGACCATTGATGGGTAGGGTCACATTGAATGTGGGCGTAAGAAGGTTCGGCAGGAAAACTGATCACATGTGGTAGTTATGACTACTTCACAGAACACTTTGCTGTCATCATGGAAACAATATAACAATAAAATGGAAAGCAAAAACTCAAAATTCCACCACCAGATGCTGACTTGACTTTGGTGGTTTTTTTTTTTTTTTTTTTTTTTTTCTTTTGTGAATGGGTGATTTTCGCTTAAAGTTGTGACTGAACTCTTCACTATTAAGCATAATATGAATCACCTCTTGTGATTCTAATACACTTTCCTAACAAAAAGGTTGAATTTGGTGATTATGTGCAACACATCTTGCGATATTCTAATACACTTCCATCTTTAAAATGCGATACCTGAATTCCATAAATGTGCGTGTGTGTGTGTGTATGTGTGTGTGTGTGTTGATAATTATGTACACACACACACACACACACACACACACACACACACACACACAATAGTGTTTTAAAGGTGCAAATGGTAATAGAATATTTGTAGATGTATTGCACATAATCATCAAAACAAATTTTGTGTTTGGAAAGCATTACAAGAGGTAATTCGTGTTATGCTAAAACCTGAATTTCATATAGGTGTGTGTGTGTGTGTGTGTGTGTGTGTGTGAACTTGGTGCATACACAAATATTCTATTACCATTTCTACCTTTAAAATGTTAAAACCTAAATGTGTGTGTGTGTGTGTGTGTGTGTGTGTGTGTGTGAGTGTGTGTGTGTGTGTGTGTGTGTTTATATACATAATTATCTCTACACACACACACACACACACACACACACACACACACACACACACACACTCACACTCGGGTATCAGTGTTTTAAAGGTAGAAATTGTAATAGAATATTTGTGGATGCACTGTTCATAACAATCACCAATTCAATTTTTTTTGTGTGGAAAGCATAGTAGTTTTACAAGAGGTGATTCATTATGTGTATATATATATATATATATATATATATATATATATATATATATATATATATATATATATATATAAGGATCTCGGTTATCTTCTTATGATGATGAGTTATCTTATTTTGCCCACAGTAGTAAAGCATTCAATGCATTCTCTGTTTATTTTCCTGAAAGAAAACTAGACTTTGTTGGGGGGGGGGGGGGGGGGGTGTCGGTTGTTGTTTTTCTTCCTTTTTTTCTTTTTTTTTTTTTTTTTTTTTTTTTTTTTTTTTTTGATATGATTAATTTTTCTGCAAAACTCCTGAACAGTTTCAGGAGCTAAAGAGTTGCCTTCTGAGGGCAAAATAGCCATCCATTACTTTGGTAAAGTCACATATGCTTTTCAGATGATCCAGTTTTCTTTTCCTTTCTTTTTTTTTTTTTTTCGAATACGATATCATATTTTTCTTTTACATTCACTGCTTAAGTTGAACCAACTACTTAATTGGAACAATTAGATATGAAACTGATGACTCAAGAAACTTTGTAAGGTAAGTTTCCCCATCTCGCGTATGGGGCGTGACTGTGTATGGAGTGACTGTGTATGGAGTGACTGTGTATCATGCCTCAGCATGGCATATCTGTGCATGTTGTGACTGCATGACTGCACACAGGACTACGCTCAGCATGACCGTGCATCATGACTGCGCACAGGACTATGCTCAGCATGACTGTGCATCATGACCGTGACATGCACAGGACTATGCTCAGCATGACCGTGCATCATGACTGCGCACAGGACTATGCTCAGCATGACCGTGCATCATGACTGCACAGGACTATGCTCAGCATGACCGTGCATCATGACTGCACAGGACTATGCTCAGCATGACCGTGCATCATGACTGCGCGCACAGGGCTATGCTCAGCATGACCGTGCATCATGACTGCACACAGGACTACGCTCAGCATGACCGTGCATCATGACTGCGCACAGGACTATCATGACTCAGCACAGGACTATGCCGTGTGCATCATGACTGTGCACAGGACTATGCTCAGCATGATCATGCATCATGACTGTGCACAGCATGACTGTGCATGACACAGCTACGCATGTCGTAACGTGGATGTGACCTTGAGCACCCTTGCCATCTTTTGATCTTGGAAGAGTTACAATAAACATTATTTACACTTTCTTAAATTCAATCAGTATAGACCTCGAGAGCTTGGACCTACCATTGAAGAAGTCTGCATGAACTGCTTTCTCATTGGCTGCAAGGTCCATCAACAGTGCTGAAGATCCACCTGCCTGTTGGTAACATATGGAATAGAAATCATTTTATCACAATGTAATTAACTCTCATCATTTAACAAGACCTGGCAGCCCAGTGGGGAAAAAAAGGCTTCATAAATTGTACACCAGCTACTGACAGTTGCATTGACTTTGAGTACAGAAAACATTGGATGCAAAGAAGAACATACTCTCTTCTTTCTTTATTGTGTACACACACACACACACACACACACACACACACACACACACACGCACCACACACACACACGCAAAGCATACACGCACCCATGCATGCATGTATGCATGCACATATGTATGTACACACACACACACACACACACACACACACACACACACACACACACATGCATACATGCACATACACACACACATGCGTGCACACACACATTTTTTTCAGATGCATGTAATAATGCAACCACACATACAGTTCACTGACAGCATTGCCACAAAATTTGGATATCAGAAGAGAGGTCACCATTAATCCCAGTGAATAAAGTTTTGAGTATTATAGAAAAAAAAAGTCTCTCATTGTGACATTTAGGTTTAAAAGCAGTCAAACTTAAAAAAAAAAAATGCATTGTTAAGTGTGTGTATGCAAATATGGCAGAGGGAGGGAGGATGGGAATGGGGGCAACTGTGTTAGTACTAAAACACTATGAGTAATATTCTCAAAATACTATGAGTAATATTCTCAAAACACCATTTTCAAACATCCATTGATATCAAAAGCATCTTTGAAGTCCAGATTTTTCCTTTCCAAAGTGCATTGACAAATGCATGCACTCTTACACTAAAATCTTACTTCCACAAATTACAGAAGCCCAGGAATCATTTCAACATTATCTCAGTCCTTCTCTTTGACATTGATGCTGCATACATACAGCACAAAAATCTCACATGGAGTGTGTCTAGCTTCTTTACTTCTCCTTTATAAATTATACCCCATTACTATATCACACACACACACACACACACACACACACTCAAAGATATACAAACTTGATTGCAATCCATTAACATTCTATCCAAACACATTATTACAAGAAACTATTCCTTTCAAAGAGTCACTATGAACTTGCACACATCAGAGAGTTGGACATACTCACTATGGGCATGAACATACATGAAATCAAATCTGTGATTCTCACCAGAACAGGGCATGAAGCGCCAAAAAAATTTCAGAGATGTGTCCTCTAACTGGAATGTATGATTTCAGTCTTTTATCTGAACCCATAGAACATTCAACTCTGGGTTAGAGGCGATTTACAAACGAATGTCTTTGATGGTATCTGAATCCATTATGTCCCAGCATGCAGCCCATAGCACTAATCTCTGCAAAGTGAGCTGGTCAAGTCTCTGAAAATAAATAATAATAATATTATTTTAATATTATCATTATTTATTTTTCAATTTCAGAGACTTCATATGTCCATTATATTTCCTTTACCACACACACACACACACACTGTAAATAGATTACAATTAGCTATAAAACAATGTGTCCTTAAACTTTTCTTATAAAATGAATGAAACGAGATTGCTCCATCCTTCTCCATACACTATGGTTGACGTACAATGTACTTATGTTGGCAGTCCTGTTTCTGCTTTTCAGAACAAGGTAAGGTAATGTTGTTTATAGCCCAGCCGACCACAAAGGGCCATATCAGGGCAAACGACTGTGTTGTGAATGGTGAATCTTGTACTGAGGAAGGAAGAGAGTGTGGGTGGGGTGGGGTGGCGGGTTCCGAAACTGGTTTTGCCCCATTCAGTTTCCTAACTGAATTTGCAACGGGTGGTTTCTGTTCCAGCTGTTTCAGTCACTTCCTTTGCCCCTTCCACTCTCCTCCTCCTTAATGCACTGTTCAAACTTAAAAGTTCCAAATTCTTAAATATCAGGGAAAAAAAAAAAAAAACAAATAAAATGTTTTATCTACAGTTAGTGACAAACTGTGAGGATAAACCATAACAACTGAAGTCTGTGAAAGGTTAGGTTGACGGCTACCTCCTCTATTTCCATGTATGGTCCAACACCTTCCGGGAACATTTCATCTGCAACAACAATAGCAGCGGGTTTCATAGTTTCTCTAATATATAACACTTAAATTTAAAACAAAATAGGAACTGATGGTCACTGGTACGCGGCAGTGGCTATGGTTCCAACTTTCGCAATCAGAACACCTTTCAAAACAGGAAGTTTATGTTTCTGGCTCAGGATAACGTTTGTATGATCAACCGTGAGTATCATAAAGCTCATTTCGAAAGGTCAGCACAAACTAATTGTTCTACGCTATCTGAAGAAAACAGATGCAATGAATGTAGCCGATTTTAGGAATTATGGTTTACAGTTCCGCTTTAATACCCGCTGCAATCTTTAAAAAAAAAAAAAAAAAAAAAAAAAACGAAAAGGGAGGGGAGGGAGGCGGGGGGAAATGGAACAGAAAGGGGGGGGGGGGGGGGGGGGGGGGGGGGGGGGGGGGGTTATCGCAGTTTTGCTGACAGAATTACACAGGGATTTTTGCTGTCACCGCAACCGATCTGGATTGTACAGCACATCTGACACACCTGCTCTCCCTCATTCGCCCAAACGTCGAGTGGCCTCACCCAGCCTCAGTCAACCCCACCCTCCACACAAACATACCGCGCAGCCCACCCAATCCCTTCTCCCGATCAAAGCGATCATGCTCCTTCGGAGAGTGAGCGAGAATGCAGAGCTGTTCATTCACCAATCACTTGTTCTTTGAATTATGCATGTAAAAAAAAAAAAAAAATTTTTTTAAAAAAAAAAAAAGGGGGGGGGGGGGGAGATGAAAGAGAGAAAGAAAACAGAAAACGGGTATACATCAGCGTTCCGCGATTAGACAAGATTTCCTTTCTGACCATTAGCACTTATTCAAGGGAGGACATTATATTGCTGTCTTGAAGATGAAATAGAATTTAAAACGGAAAGAAGACGAATTAGGGCCTTGTTCTTAAAGTTGAAATTTGCCTTTGATTTTCGTCTCCGTTTCTTTTATCACATCTGAAACCAGAGGTTGCTGGCTCCATTTGGTCAAGTGGATTCTGATTCTGACTGTTGCACTTTAGGTCTTCAGAGGTGGGGGTGGGGACATGTAGGTCATGATCCCCCCCCCCCCCCCCCCCCCCCCCCTTGACCCACTTTTTTTTCCCTCTGCTGCTCGGAGTCGAACCAGGTGACGAAGTCTCGACCACTGTTGTTAATTGCCGGAGAAACTTTATCCTTATTAAGAGAGAGAGAGAGGGAGAGAGAGAGAGAGAGAGAGAGAGAGAGAGAGAGAGAGAGAGAGAGAGAGAGTGTGTGTGTGTGTGTGTGTGTGTGTGTGTGTGTGTGTGTGTGTGTGTGTGCAGTCATGTCACGTCAAATAATCTTTATAAAGGGTTAAAGAGTAAGCTTTTCAGTTCGTTTGTTGTTGTCGTGTAACATCTTGCCCTCATGAAAAAGAAAACGACAAACACCATATATATAATCACTCTAGCAAACAACATTTCCCAAAAGCACCAATTTCTACCATACAAACACATATATTTCTTTACATCACATATGAAACAATAACACTTTTTGAAACACACTCAGATGCAATTAGATGCAAGAGAGAGAGAGAGACAGAGAGAGAGATAATCGTACTGAGAGAAATGCTCTTTAATTGTTGAACAGAGTTTCTATGAGATCCTTTTTTTTTTTTTTTTTTTTTAAGTAAGTGATTTTTTTTTTTCACATGTCTGTTTCAAGGGACATGATTTTACGGAGAAAGGCAAATTTTTCCATACGGTCCTTCCAGAGTATACAAAACTTTGTTTATAAAGATTACTTCAATGTCTGGAAAAAGACGGTTTATGCGTATATGTATTGACGACAAAGCTTTCAGTGATTTTTCTCGGAGTGGACCCATTCATTACATTGTACATGCACAAGCATTTGATGAGGTAGAGTCTGTCTTTAAATGGAAGAATAATATTTAAACTTTTCTAATCACTTTTTGTCAAGGTCTTAGATTTCAATTAAACTGATTTAATGATCCTTTTATATAGACGACTTAGCTGTTTCAGATTTACTTGTATGTGTATTATCCCATAAGAGAAAGGATATGAGCATGGAATATACCTCCCTGGTCCCTGGAATAAAGATTTAGAACATTTTTAATTTTTGCAAGTTGATATTCTCTCTCAGAAATACGTTTTTCAAGATTCGCAATGTGGTAAGACCATGATAAATCGTTGTCAATGGTAAGGCCTGAGACTTCATGCGATGTAACCTCTTTATTCCTTTGTCTTTGGGCATGTAATGGTGCAAATAAGAATTCATTTTCTGCCGATTCTGACGTGTTGTGACATACATGCATTTGGTTTTACTAGTATTGAGGGACATATGATTCACTTCTGTCCATGTAATCAGCCTGTTAATATT
>JADBJO010003150.1:0-57500 GCA_016801955.1 Conus betulinus | reverse complement strand
TGTCTGCATTGATGATTATTTCAAACAGAAAAGAGCTAGATTAGTCGTTAAATAAACAGTTTAAACCTGCTAGATCAGTCGTTAAATAAACAGTTTAAACCTCGTCTTTTGTCATCTCAAATTCTCTCTTTCTCTCTTTTTTTTTTTTAACAGGTTAAACTTTGTAATTTTTCATCTCGAATTATTTCTATATATTTATTTATTTCACAGATATCAATATATATATATATATATATATATATATATATATATATATATATATATATATATGTGTGTGTGTGTGTGTGTGTGTGTGTGTGTGTGTGTGTGTGTGTGATTCGTCCGATGTTGTAAATGTTCTAGTGATGGAGACACAGAGTTCGCCTTATTCACCTGCCTTATTCTGAAAAATAGGAGCTCCGGTACATAAGTGAGCAGGTAGGGGAGCGAGGTGAGGTGGGCAAACGAAAGGAAAAGTTTGCCTGTATGTTTTGTCGTCATTTTTAACTGCAAAGGCAGAAGGAGCTTGAACGATATACTCTTCAGGCTGGTTAAAGCTACAGATAGTGAGGGGAAGGGGGGGGGGGGGGGGGGGGGGGGTGAGGAGGGGGAGGGACAGGGGGAGGGGGGGGGGGGGGGAGAGAAAGGGCGTTGCATTGGTAATTGTGTTGCTGGCACCAACTAGCCACAGGTGTTGTTGATGGCTTACTGAGCGGTGACGTTAGGCGTTTCATAATCGGCGAAGGGAAAAAAATCGTATTCTTCAGTAGGTCTTGCAGACAAGTGTCACAACTTTGTCTGGTGGTAGTGGTGGTGGTGATGGTAGTGGTGGTGGTGATGGGGTGTGTGTGTGTGTGTGAGAGAGAGAGAGAGAGAGAGAGAGAGAGAGAGAGAGAGAGAGACGCGCGCGCGCGCGCGCGTGTGTGTGTGTGTGTGTGTGTGTGTGTGTGCGACAGTAAGAAGCACTCAGTCTGAACTTATCCAAAGCTGGCAGAACAATAAGTATCGATAAACTTTTCAAGATATCCCCTGAAAGAAGATGGCATTGAATGGTCGCGATTCTGTGGTCAATATTTTCAGCATCATTTCAGCTATTCAAAACTTGACGTTTTCTTATAAGTTTTGGTCGCTTGCAATTTTTGCTGTACACATATTGACATTTAAAATCATATATTGTATGCAGATATGGTAACAAAATTCACATTTCATCGAGATCACAGCATGTAATGCCGCAATTTTCTGCCAAGCACAAGTACAGATATAAATGCATAACTGAATACAAAATCAAGATAGACCACCCACCGGTATATGCAATTTTATTAAGACAATAATAACAACAATAGTTATAATAAATATTATATGTATAGCACAGTTCTGATGGAAAACTATTCATTGCGCTTTTATACACCATTTATGAATTCATCCATTCACAAGTAATAGCTATAACTTACCAATGACTAGCAAACTTTGTGTGCCCACATGTGATGGGGACATTATCGTCTCAAATAATTGATTGAAAACATAGGTTGTTAGATGCGTTTGGAAAGCCGAGAAGTGGGCAGATTTTGTGAATTGAAAGTGGTGAGTTCCAAATGGTTGGTGTGGCAAAGCTAAAGGATTGTTCACAAACGATCTTACACTCTGGGATCTCCGAAAGTGTCTGACCAGTGGAGTGGAGAGTAGGCGACAACTGACACGCGCAGAAAAGTAGATGATTGACACCGTGAGGAAAAGAGCCATCAGAGAAACGGAAGGCGAGGGTTCCCCGCCAGCATCGATAACCCGCAGTTACACAGCCAGCCAGTGAACCTCTCTTCAACAGTGGTGTAACGTGGTTTCGTTTTCCCACGCGCTGAACGCTGTTTTTAACTTTGCTGGAGCGGGGGGAAATCAGCACTGTGGGTAAATCATACGACATTGAATCATTATAATCAAGCCTAGAAGTCACACGTAAACTGACAATTCTTGCTGTCGCATCAACTGGAAGACATCAACAAACTGATGCAATATGACGGAGTTCCCAAAATGACAGCGCAATGCACACGATTGATCTGACCCTGCCTTGCCGGACAGTAGGCCTATGACAGTGTGAGTTATCATCAGTATGGTAAATCAAGTGAGTGAAGCAGTAGACGAAATGAATGTTAAAGCTGCGAATGAAGCAGTCTTCTCTTGTCACAAAAATAGAACGTATCTAAAAAAAAAAAAATTAAAAAAAAAAAAAAAAACACCGAAAATTTTACTTGTTGCCAAAATTATTAAAATTGTGCTTTTTTTTTTATGCAAAAAATTCTGAAACGTGCTCCAAATACAGCGAGACTTCATGCATCGTGTTACATTGCATAGATGTCAGTCTGATGAGATTGCACAATGGAAGTGTGTAGGGGGAAAAAAAACAGTCACTACAAGGAAAGGGGTGTCAAATTAAACTTGTCTCTGGTGTGAACTTTTCACTCAACAGAGGAGGACAGTGCATGTAAGTGCACTCTTCGTGTTGATTAACACGTTTCAGGCTGCTGCTCTTAACATAATTGAGATGGGGCAGAAGAACAGAACAGAAAGGTTGGGCAGGTGGGTTGAAGGGCTCTGGAGAAATCACCATTCATGAACATACTCTCAGAACAGAAAGGTTGGGCAGGTGGGTTGAAGGGCTCTGGAGAAATCACCATTCATGAACATATTCTCAAAAGTGAAAACTTGCAATGCTGTCTACTATTAACTAACTATAATCAAGTACTCGTTCTGTGCTGTTTTTTTTTTTTTTATGTATTACCAAGAACCACTGCAATAATTGGAATGATCTTCGTAGATATAAAACATGCTAACTGGACTCTTGCTATTCTTTTCTTATTCAATCGCTTTTTTTTTTTTTTTTTTTTTTTCTTTTTCTCCTTTTTTTCGGGATCACCCCTAACATATGGCATGTTTCATTTGCAGTTTGATATAGACGGTTTTGCAGAATCAGTTGTTGGAACTGAATCTATCTACTGCTCTTTACCCTTTTGTACCATATCACTATCTCTTTGCTCTTCGTCCTGCTGTGGCAGTGTGTTCATCACACGTGAGTCATATAGTCAAACTGCCTTTTTTTTCAACTTAAGTTAAAAAAAAAATTGACGCTTTGCAGGCATGACTTTTATTTTGGCATTTGCTTGCAATGTAGATGTAAACAACATAAACGAGGCCTGCTGCTGTGGTTTACTTTCTTTCAGGTACTTTAAGAAAATGTCACGTTTGAAACACTTGGATGTTGCCTCATAAATGGCGTTCGGTGATTTGAGCTTAGATATTCTAAAAGTAACTTATAAACCTTGTGGATTCTCGTCGCCAGTTACTGGTTCCCTTAGGCAGAGTCTTACATTTTGACCTTAAAATTTCATTTTCCCCTGCACTTGGTGATTTTTTTTTTTTGATGTAGACACTTTGATGTATACAGAAGGATCTGCTCAATTTTCAACGAGTCTCTCTCTCTCTCTCTCTCTCTCTCTCTCTCTCTCTCTCTCTCTCTCTCTCTCTCTCTCTCTCTCTCTCTCTCTCTCTCTCTCTCTCTCTCTCTCTCTTATTATTCGGAAATGCTTCTCATCAGCGGGTTGAAGGTTGTCTGACTGACTCAGCTGGTTAGAGCACCGAGTTCACTGTTAAAGGTTGCGAGTTCGACTTACACAGGTACTTGACAACAAGCCTGCCATTTGCACTTCCCATTTTAATGTGCTATCGTTCTGGTGGTGTGGTATAGTGTAAGATGGGTCCTCTTCCTCGAACTCCTGTCATTGTTATTCACGCCTTCATATCATCATAGCTGGATGCAGACTTTATACCTGAATATGGCTGACTAACTCAGTACATTACCAGGACCCAGCAACAAGCCTGATGGGTTATTCACAGAGTGAAATGGTTGTCCATTGCTGGTCTTCGGACATCCACTTTGGAGACCCAATAAACTCGCAGATCTCTCACCGAAGAGGATTGCTTATCATGCACCCTCCCATTAAACACATTCTACCTTTCAAAGGTGTGTATTTTGACTGTGACAGTAGATGCTGATTCCATTCCACGTCAGAAAATTAAAGGCATCGGTGCCAGGGTGTTTCATTATCATCATTGTTTATTATTATTATTATTATTATTATTGTTATCTCTTTCACATAATCATTTTAAGGCGGCCAGCAAAAAGGCCACTTCTTGGGTTGTGGACAAGCAGAACTGAATTCGAAACCCGAATCTTGAGTGAATATGAGCTCGGTGCTCTATCATCAGCGCGTCTGGCACTTTTAGGTGAAGATAACGATAACTACTTTTGACTTTTAAAGAGAGTCGTACATTCTCGCGAGAAAGAAGGAGACTCTCGTATGACGCCAGTGTCATATGACCGTATCTGCCCGCTGTCAACCATCACGTGAATTGAGGGTTGTCGAGGTATGACTCGCATTCTTTACCGAACGAATGCGTAATTTTCAGACTGAAGTGGTTTCCGTGGTAACTGTGCTTTTTCTTTAAGTAACTGTGTTTTTTTCTTTGATTATCTCAGGACTATTGCATTATTTGTTGCAGGCGATCAGGTAATCATCGCTGTCATTAACTGAAAGTGAATGAACATGGACTCGGAACAGCAGACCGATCTACAAACCTAACGATGAAGCTCCTACTAGCTGTTTGCTGCACTTTTCTCTTCATCGCTGGTAAGATAATTCTGTTTTCCAGTATTGATTTATCATTCATTAGTGCACTTAAATAGCACATTTAAATGTATTGTACGTGACAGGAGGAGTACCCAAAAGCAAGGATCTAAAGTGTATTTGCAATTTGTTATGAAATATTTTCGAAGTTATGCATGCAGTGACTAATATTACAATAAGAAGTATTATCAAATAAGTTGTAGTACGTTTTATACTAGATTTGGAACGATATATTTGCAACCGCCCCGTCTCCACCATCTCTCACTGTTGCTCGCCCTCTGTCCTCATGCCCTTCCGCCCCCAGTCCACACCCTTCACCTGTTACCCATGTTTCCTGCCCATTGAAGTGTTCAGTGCGGGGTGCACAACAAGGAAGGAGAAAGGATTTTTTCACAGATTGCTGTACATACACAAATTTGTTTCGATTACTACTTTAGTTGATGGATTGACTGCATTGCCTTTATTTGAAGTGATTATGGAATGTATTAGTAATATATCTATATATATATATATATATATATAGTTTTTTGAAAACTCAACAAACATACTACGGTATTGCACACCAGCCTTTTTCTGGTATAGCATTCTTCTTAAAACCGAAAAGGCAGAGGAGTCAAATTACCACTTTCTGCGGTCACTGAGGAGAAACAATCAGGTTTCGAAATATCGGTATAACAATCAGGTTTCAAAATATCGGTATCTGACCAGGAGTTATATGTTAGTGAGCTTCCTCCCCCATTGGAGATGGTCTTCCGCTTCGGAAACTATAAGCTTGCTGAAGGTTCATTTTGAGAAGCATTTATTATTCCCCATTCACCCACTCAGGCATATACTGTCAGTTAGGCAGAATCATCTACCACTGCAGATATGAAGGCTTATCACCCCCCTATTTCTACAATCTGAGACATAAGAGCAAGCTTTGTTTATAATTCAATATTTCTTGCAGTCATTGCAACACCTAGCTGCTCTGTAAGTTGCTGGAATGGTGCTCGGTACTTATCCTTGGAATTTATTGTTTCATTATATATATATATATATATATATATATATGTATGTATGTATGTAAGATTACTACTCGGTTGTGTAATGAAAAAAAAAATAGATAATTAAAACAAAAGTGGAAGGAAAAGAGAAAAGATGCTATACATGTAGAGTTCTGCGTAATGTGCATTCTGCTCAAAATGACTTATAATGGCGACATGTCATGATGCAGAAAATACTCTTTGAAATATGCTTCAAGTGTTGAGCAACCTTTAAGTATTCTAACGGGCAGTCACTTCAGTCTGTAGTTGAGAATTCCCAAGCCTGCAAGTCATATATGGGCTTTTCCCTATCAGTATGAAATTGTCTTGTGCAGGGCATGCTGAAAGTAGGATATGCTATGCAAAGTGCATTGTGCCAGAGTCACAAAGACAAAATAAAGATGTTTGATCTTATACAAGGCTGATATTTGTGATAAGAAGAAATAAAATGATTCAGTTTCTTAGTATTTACCTGTTAAACATTTTAATCTGGGAATCAGATGCCTGTATAAAAAATGATAGCTGCTGTCATGCCATGTGTCACGACACTAAGGAATACACTGCTTAGAAACAGTCAGCAACAGTCTTGACATATAACAGCAAAATGGACACCCCACCCCCCACCTATACCCCAATTCCAAATTGTATCTGGCCTTCCGACCAGCTGTAAATGTTACCACAAACCCTTTTTTTTTATGTTTTAAAGTCTTTTTAGTTTTTTAACTTTTTTTTTTTTTTGTGTTGCTTGTAAGGGAAAAGAATGTGCACACAAATAATGCCCACTGGAAAAAACACCTGCCTAGTGGCATGATTCATCCATAATTTCTGTTTGCCCCCTCCCCACCACAGACAGCACTGCTAGTATTACAGAGAAACAAGAAAAAGATTGCAGTCTTACCAACTGCGAAACCTGTGATTTTGTTTCATGTGTGTGGGTTCACCTGATGTGTTTTTGCCAGCTTTTGTGATTTACAGGAATAGTTATCATATGATGTACAACAGGAAATGTCTTCACTCATTCATTCTAACTTAAAGGAATAGTAATCATATGATATACAACAGGAAATGTCTTCACTCATTGTAACTTACAGGAATAGTATTAGTAATCATATGATGTACAACAGGAAATGTCTTCACTCATAGTAATTTACAGGAAATGAGGAATAGAATCATATGATGTGCAGCAGGAAATGTCTTCACTCATAGTAATTTACAGGAATAGTAATCATATGATGTGCAGCAGGAAATGTCTTCACTCAAAGTCAAAGTAACTTAAAGGAACAGTGGTCATATGATGTACAACAGGAAATGTCTTCATTCATCGTAATTTTAGGAATAGTGATCATATGATGTACAACAGAAAATGTCTTCGCTCATGGTAATTTACGGGAATAGTAATCACATGATGTACCACTTCACTCATTCTAACTTACAGGAATAGTAATCATATGATGTACAACAGGAAATGTCTTCACTCATACTATAGTAATTTAAATTAAATGGTGTCAAAGGAGCAGTACAAAACTGGTTTTGAATCAGAAGTCAGTGATGAGGAAGAAAGGCAAGTAGGAAAGGTCACTGGCATTTGCTCTGAAAACAAGAAAGCAAAGACATTAGCAGTTGCAAGTTAACAATACCTCATTGAAGTTGGGGGGGGGGGGGGGGGGGGGGGGGGGGGGGGTGCTGAAGATGAATGAATACTGTGCGAGCTCTTTGTGTGATGATCATTTTGATCTGTTGAGGGGATGAGAATGGTAACAACTGCTGGCATACAAACGGAATAGCTATTCTGCTGACATAAAAAAATATGAGATTTCAACATTACTGATTAGTACCATCATTTGCTTTACTGATCAAAATGCTGTGCAAATCTTGGTAATGTCAGTCATCGGTTCAGTAAAATCAAAGACATGAGGGCAGGAAAAAGTCAAGAAAATCAAAAACTACCCCCAAACCAAGCTTTTATTATGGAAAGAGTTGATGTATAGAAATTTAAGTCTTGTGTCTACTGTTTTGCAGCTTTTTTTTTTTTTTCTCAGATAGAAAGACAATGCATATAACTGTGAAGGCTGCTTGTTCTTTTTGAAAAAAAAATTTAAGATGTTTGTTACATGATCAGGCATTTAACTTGGCCTCTTTTCAACTATTTTCTTTTTCTCAGCTGATTACTACTTATTCTTTTTTTCAGCTGATTCCCTCTTTTTTTTTTGCGGCTGGAAATATTCAGAATGAAACTCCCACTCCCCAATTTTTTTTTTTTTTTTTTTTTTTTTTTTTTTTTTTTTTTTTTTTTTTTTTTATAATATGAAATCTGAATGAAAACTAGTTGAAAACTATATAATATTTGAAAGCTGCAAATTGCATTACCTGCATTTTTCCCTCCCCACCTTCCATCGCACCTTTCACTCCTCCACACCAGAGTCTTTTTTTGTTTTTTCCAATCTTCAGGAAGTTGTCATGCATGTAGGTGATGATCACCTGACATTATGTTCTTCGCCGTTTTTCTGCTGATGGCCAGACTGAGCTCTCCTGATCTTCGTTGATACTAGCGATAGCATCGTTTAGTCCGTGTGTCCAGACTGTCTGACATTGCGGCAGTGTCATGGCAAATCAAGGTCTGGCAACTTTTGTCCTTCACACCAGTCAGTGTGAATTGTAAGAGTTGCTGATTTTTTTTTTTTTTTTTACAAGCTAGTCTGCTACCTCAGCAGAAAAAGGATTGTTGAAAGAAGGCAGCTTTGATGCAAACCTGTGAAGACTTGGAGCCAGCCACTGAAGCTGTCTTCTGTTCTTATACACCAGCAGGAGCCAAGTGATATCAGTTCAGTAGCCTATCGGAGTACCTTAGGATAGTTGTATATTCTACAGGGAGGATCTGTGGATACTGTCAAAAGCATTGCTGAAATCGGTAAAAGTTGATGGCAAGAGGAACCAAGTGCTCTTGGCATTTCCTGATGAAATATATGAGAATGAAGGTTTGCTCAGTGCATGATGCTTTAGCCTGAAGCCTGTTTGCCCCTCATGCAGCTTGCCATAAGTCATTGATGTCATCCAGTTAAGACGGACCGTAGTATCACAGCTGTCACTGTCAGCAAGATTTACTTTAATTTGAGATGCAAATGACTGCATGGTCCTTCCGGTTTTGTGGTAACTCTCCATCGTTCTGAGTGTGGTTGCAGATCTTCAGAAGCCATTCACTGCCAACTTTTGAACACTTCAGACATGATGCCATTCATGTCGGCTGACTTCTCATTTCTTAATCACTGCAGTGAAGTCACTTGTATTGATGGGAAAGTGATGGTAAAGCATTGGGCTTGACAGGACTCTGGTTTGGGTGGGTAGAGAATTTCTCAGAAGTGCATCCACAAGCTTTCCTGTCCACATTCCTTAAGTTGTCCATGTCAAGAGTTGTCCAAGTTAGCCTTGATTTGGCCAGACCTTGAAAAGGATGACTTGGTGACCTGTGCAAGGCATAATCTTCTCCACATCTTGTTGGACATCCTTAAGTTCCCAGCTGGCCTGTGTGTGTGCCTGGTAGGAGGCTGCTTTGTTCTTGAAAGCCCTTAGAAGTCCTTGACCTTTGAGGACCCCTTTTCTCTTGAAATTTGGACTGCAGTGTTTATGAATACCTCAGGGTGTGTGAAGGTGCTGGGAAATTTAAGATTTTGATGGAACAGTCTATAGTTAAGTAATAAATGACAAAATTATACAGAGAATGAATAATGCAGAACAAAGTCTGAGTTCATTAGGATCTGGTAAAAGTGTCCACTCCCTGTCATCTGCTGTTAACCAGAGTTGTGTGAAGTGACTGTATGAAGTGACCGAAGTATGCATAAGGGCTATATTTCTCTATATAATAGTTCTTGAAAAGTCTGTAATAAGTCCTTTAATTCTGTGGTTGGATTTCTATATGAATGCTGATACAGTCTTGATTAGAAGTAACATTTTTTGGCAGAACAGAACAAGCAAACAGGCTATAGCTTGCTCAGAGTTCAGCAGGGCAAGTATATTTAGTTGGGTGAGACACAGGAAGCTATTGATTGGCAAAGGATGGTTTTTTTTTTTTTATGTAGATCTAACTTCCATCATGCAAAGTAGTCCACCCAGAAATGCTGTTTTTTGCTTCAAACTAAAGTGGTACCATGATGACAGTTAACAAAAACACAGTGGAGAAATACCCACAAGCTGAATCTAATTCCAAGCTTAGATTTGGGTGGTCAGGTCAAGGTTGCATGAATGGAATTTCCAGCCCATACTAGGCCCTGATAATGAAATTTCAAGTGTAATTCAGCAGCATGTTATAAGTCGAGGTGTATTGAGCACATTACTCATTAAAACAAAACCACAGAAGGTGGGAAAAACCCTGACCGCTGACCATTGATCTTTCCAAATACCATCATGCTTATTTAACAATAGTACTTACTCAGTCAGGAGCTGTGACTTTTGGTTTTGTCAAAGGCATATGTAGATTTTAGGTGATGTATTGCCCAAAAGTTGCCTGCTGGAACAAAAACTGATTGTGACAAGACTTGTTTCAGGCACTTCAAAATGTTAAAAAGGAACTTTCGCTCCTTATGCTTGGTATACATTGAAAAATTGTTTTCTAAAGGTACAGTTTGTGTGTGAAATTAGTGCCATAGAAATAATATTAATCATTGCAGACCTGAGCATGAGTGTGCAACTGTTCTGATGTCCCATTTTAGAGGATATTTTGAGTACACAATGCACAGGGAATATAAGAACATGAATTCACAGTTACAGTTATAGTTGGGATGCATGTTTTATTTCACAAACCAATGCATCGTACATAACATCAAACCTGAGTTTTGTGTGACTATGAGTAAGCTGATAGATATTGCATTTGGTTACCAGTAAACATTTCTGCCTGTAGTGTTCACATAGACATAGCATGGATAAATTTCTAGAAGTGTGAGCCATTTGTTTATCAGAGTTTTAATACTCAGCAGAATGAAACCAAGAGGGACAGTTTTATAAAGTTGATAGAAATACGACCCAAGAACAGTCATTGCACATTACTTAAATCACAGTAGCTTTACAGTAAGTGTGCAGCTACATTTAATATATTGTCTACATTTAATATTGTCAACTAGGCTGCACATAATATACCCATAAGCGGGCACACTTACACACACATCCATGCCCCCGCTTCCCCCCCTCCCCCCCCATACACATGCACATGCACATACACACACACACACACACACACACACACACACACACACACACACACACACACACACACACACACACACACACACATTGTACCACCCAGTTTAACTTTGCAATCATTTATTTGCTTTGCCCTGAAAGTGTGCTATGCTTGAATGCACTGTGTTGATAGTTCAAGGCATACAGTCAGAAATCTTAGACTGGCTCAGATTTAGGGGCTGTGTGAGTCATGCAAGTAGTCCGTGATCATTGGCATCACAGGTAGTAGAGCAAGGCTGTGCTGGCAGGAGTCAATATTGGTATGAGTGCAGTGACCCAGTTCTCCATATCTGAAGAAGCAAGATTAATACTTGAATGACTGGCAGTGATGGAGTCATATTTCTGTAAATGTAACGCAGCCATTTAGGTTCCCAGACTAAAGATGAACATTGAAAACATCCTATTTGCATAAATCAGGAGTGAAAAAACTCTGTCAAGTTGTAATTTAAGTTTAATTACTTTCTCTTCCCCACTTTTCTTTTCACTGATATTTGCATACAAACACACTTACACATCTATAAATAAGGTTCCTCAGATGCAAAGTGATTTCAGCTTAGAAGACCAAAGTATTGCACTTACAAAAGCATAATTAGAAAATAAAAATGTGAAGATGAATTGATTAGAAACTTAATTTAGCTGATTTTTGTGCAGTTACATCCGTGATATCTTCAGGACAGTGTATCTGTTCATTTATTGTTGTTCCATTGTCTGTTTAAATGCATAAAGGTATGCACACATACTTGGTTTATGTACACTTATCTGTTCATATGGATCTTTTTCTCAAAATTATGTAGATGATGGACTTTAAGTCCTCAATTTGAATATAGTGCAGGTTTTCCAAGAGCTTCAGAATTGCTCCCAGTTGATCGTTCAGTCTAGGACAGTACTTCTCTGAGTCTCGCCCGCACTTTCCAATGTATCATTTTTTTCTATTCTTTCTCTTAATTTTACGTTTTATCTTTCACACTCACACACACACACACACACACACACACACACACACACACACACACACACACACACACACACACACACACACACACACACACACACACAGGCACACTGTGTAACAAGGAAAAGCTGACAAGGGGGAACTGTGGAGAAAAAAAGGTGGAAGAATGGATGGTGGGGTGAAAATGAAAATGCAAGGAGAAAGAGGAAATGCATCATGACATGTCACATGTAGAAACATATCACAGAGGCAGTCACCCAGCAGTAGACTTGTAAATGATAATGTTGAAAATTCATGTGGCAAATTAGGAATTTTCTTGTGATAATGTGAATTTTGATTTTGTTCAGATACTTGCTTATTTGTTTCATTTTGCAGTACAGTCCTTTTGCTAGCAGTGCTGTTGAAACAAAATGGTAAACTATTACAGGCAGTTGAGAGAGAGAGAGAGAGAGGAAAAAAAGGTGTAAATGGTGCATGTGCTTATAACACCTTAGAATTTCCATTAGTAAATATTTTGGAAAGAATAAGAAGCTTTTTTTTTCCATCAAGTGATGTTCATTTCATGATATAAACATACTTAATGTCAGATCCTTCACGTATAAATCAGAACTTGAAGACTTCTTAAAAAGAGAATTGCCTTCATTCATCATCTTATTCAAGGAGAAGCGGGCCTCACACCTGGCAAAATGAAGCTGTCAGAGAGAAAACTACTATTACAGGCTCACAGAAAGAACTGCATATGGTTCAGAGGCCTAAGCTATGGCTTTCGTTGTTTACATTTGATTCTATTTGTTGCACCCATGTGCTTAAAAGAGTAACTCACTACCTGCCAAAGTAATGGAAACACAGGTGGTAGATAAAGCAGAAGATGGTTTTAAGTTCTGTGGTGAATGAAATGAGAAAAAAAAAAGGCTGTACAGTTTGTGTTCTGTGTTGCAGTCGATGGAAACAGCTTTGAATACAAATGCATCCGACTGGATATTAATGGCACTGTGACTGTGACGGCCAAGAATACCAAGACCAATGAGACAGTACGTAATTTGTGTGTGTGTGTGTGTGTGTGTGTGTGTGTGTGTGTGTGTGAATGTTTGTGAGTGTTTGTATGCATGTAATTATGTAGTCCTCCCACCTATTGCTAGCCTCATCATAATGCACTCCTTTTGAATATATGAAATGTGGAAGCTTATGATTGCCTTATGATTGAAGTCATTCTAAGCTTTAGCTAAAACTTCCAAGAAAACTCAGACTCCAGTGTCAACAGATTTGATGAACATGTTCAGAACTTTCAGTGTCTTTTGTTGCGGATTACACAACATGGTTCAATAAAAAACGCCTTCTTCGAGATTAAATCAGAAATCTGGATTACAAAAGATTTGAAAACTTTGTCAGAGGATCAGCAAGATTGTACTTTCTACAGCCTCCGGTTTAATGAAATTTTGTTGGGGTACTTTCTGGTGCTTAGGTACTTTGGATATTTTTTTTTTTTCCCTTGATTCATCACGAATGTACTTTACTTTGTAAATGTGTATTGAAATACAGAATAAATGTTCTAGAAGGGAAATTATTGGTGAGAGTAAACAATGCCTGTTTAATTTTGGTTGTGAGGTCTCAACAGTACTGTTGTGATTACCAGAAGTCTTTTGCAGAGAAGGCACTAAAGAGTCTCAGATTGGTAAAGCGGCTTCCTGTTGGTCCAGACATAGAAAAGACCGTCAACCCATGTGGGAACAAAAAAAAAAAAAAAGATAAAAAAATCAAATTCTTGACAAAACAAGATTTTGATAGCCCTCAGTGAACAGCCAAAACCATGAGAAAAATCACTTTAAATGAGTAAAGCTTGACAAACTCGGTGAAGATGGAATGGTTTGGTGCAGAGATCATACATTAGCTACTTGGTGTCAGAAGATTGACATTGCTAATACCCATACATGTTAATGATTGCCGTGCTGACAAACTTTTAAGTGCAGCTCCAGTCAGAGTGGAACAGTCATTTGCAACTCATGCAAATGGTCTGTTTGCAACTCATGCAAATGGTCTGTGACATGATGTGCTGTGATCTTTGATGCCTGAGAAACTTTCAGGATGAGGGAGGGAGGAGAGAGATCGGGAGGAAAAAGGAGGGAGGGCAAAAGGGGCTGGAGGTTGGGGGGGGGGGGGGGGGGGGGGGGGGGGAGGGGGGACACACACACACAAACAAACACATGTAACACAAAAACGAAGACTGACCAAATTTATTGGTGAGATCAAGGCGTGTGTGTGTGTGTGTGTGTGTGTGTATGCGCGTGCTGTTGTGGATACATTGGCTATCTTGGGTCAGTTGAAGATGTCACTGAAGAAGGCCAAGGCTGAAATATCAGATCATAGATAAAGATATTCCTGTCTGTTCTGTTTTTCTTAATGGATACAGATGTAGAAAAGAACGTAAACTGTGACTTACGTTATGAATTCTTAACCCCTTCACTGCCACAGTATAATAGCACATTTGAAAATCTGTATGCTGTGGTAAAATTTAGCTTTTTGGGGTAGGTTCAATAAAGTGGTTACTGCCCACTTATTTCTTGACAGTTCCCACTGATTTTTTTGCATGTTTTGTTGCTATGCATTTGTCTACAATGTCCTGTCAAAATGACTTGATTATGTTGATAATTAGCAGATCAGAAATTGACACAATTACAAAAATTTTACAAAAAATAACAGTTTTCGAGTATACACAAACACACTGCGCCAAATAGAATGAGTCAAAAAACACTGAAAAAGTGGTCTTGCTATTTATTCAACATCAGTACTAACACATGACAGTCATATAATTCCCAAGGGAATCTTGCTCCTGATGATAATCTGCTCATAATTGGGGGTACTCATTTTTACTTTTTAGGTAAAAAGGGGCATAGTCATGCTTTTCACGGTATGTTCACTAACATCTATATTACTCATCCATTTGTTAAGTTATTTGTTAGATTTTTTGTGGATTACTTCCCAATACTCTTGTCTACAATTTTCACATCATTCTAACTTTATTTTGGAGGTAATAATGATGGTTCACACTAATAACATATGATAAAAGTTTTTGTTTTGTTTTCAATTTGAGAGTTTTACAACAATTCACCACATAAAAGCCCACTAAATACAGCAAAAATACCTTTTTGGTGTGTTTGCTCGACAACATTAGAAACACCTGGGATTCATATTGTTGTCAATAAATGTCCCTGTGTGTAACAATCTGTATGTTACTGGGGGGTACCCCAATTCTACTAGAAAGGGGCATAATTTTACTACTTGTGATAGGTTCAGTACCTCAATCCCTGTTTATTTTATTTGTTGACATATGACTTAAATTTTATGGCTTCTCTTTCCTTATACCCCAAGCTGTGATGCTGTATTAACAATAATATGGTATTGTTGTTGGCCATTAGGGGATGGACAGGGATATAATGGTGGGTGTTTTTACACAAAGAACACTTTTCAAGTATACAAAAACAAATTGCTCCATATAAAATCAGTGAAAACAATGAAAAAAGTGGTGTGACTAATTATCAACATCAGCGCTAACACATGACGGTCATATAAATCCCAAGGATTCTTGTTCTTGATGATAATCTGTTCATAATTGGGAGTACACTTTTTTTTTAGGTAAAAAAAAGGGGCATAATCATGCTTTTCATGGCATGTTCACAAACATCTATATTACTCATCCTTTTGTTGAGTTATTTGTTAGATTTTTTGTGGATTACTTCCTTATACAATTGTCTACAATTTCATTTCATTCTAATTTGATTTTGGGGGTAATAATGATGGTTCACACTAATAACATATGATAAAACAGTTTTTGTTTTGTTTTCAGTTTGAGAGTTTTACACAAATTCACCACATAAAAGCCCTCTAAACACAGCAAAAATACCTTTTG
This sequence comes from Conus betulinus, assembly GCA_016801955.1. Classification (NCBI taxonomy): domain Eukaryota; kingdom Metazoa; phylum Mollusca; class Gastropoda; order Neogastropoda; family Conidae; genus Conus; species Conus betulinus. Next base: position 41,738 of record JADBJO010003150.1, on the reverse strand, counting down.
GTGTTTGCTCAACAACATTACAAACACATGGGATTCATATTGTCAGTGAATGTCTTCTGTGTAACAATCTCTGTATGTTACTGGAGGTACCCCAATTCTACTAGAAAGGAGCATAATTTTACTATTTGGGGTAGGTTCAGTACCTCAATGACTGCTTATCTGTTTGTTGACATATGACTTAGATTTTATGGCTTCTCTTTCCTTTTACCCCAAGCTATGATACTATATAATATATCTCTAGTTTTGTTGGCCATTGGGGGATGGACAGGGATGTGTACAAATGGTGGTTTACACAAAAGAAACAGTTTCTTAACACATAGACATGTTACAACACATAAAACCTGTAAAACACTGATTAGAAGTTCTTTTAGTGTTTACTCATCATCACTGTAAGTATACAGGGTGGTCCAAATTGTTATAGTATAATACTTCTTGGTAAATGTTCAAAATGACAGCCATGGGAAAAAAGTCTGAAGAAGAAAAAAAAATGTTGAAAAGAAAAGAAAAAAAAACACACACACACACACACACACACACACACACACACACACACACACACACACACACACACACACACACACACACACACACACACACACACACACACACACACACACACACACACACACACACACACACACAGAGAAAACACTGCAGAAACTGAAGAAGAATCTGAAATACAGAATAAAAGTTTCAGATAAGTAAGCAGCAGACCAACAATTGGGCACGCACACACACACACACACACACACACACACACACACACACACACACACACACACACACACACACACACAGTAAGCAGACCCACACTTGGGCACACAGACACACACACACACACACACACACACACACACACACACACACACACACACACACACACACCACAGTAAGCAGACCCGCAATTGGGCACAGACACAGACACAGACACACACACACACACACACACACACACACACACACACACACACACACACACACACACACTTGCACGCATGCACACACACACACACACACACACACACACACACACACACACACACACACACACACACTGTACACATAAGCACAAACACACACTAACAGTATCACACACACATGAATGTAAAAACACCACAGTGGCGTGGGGAAAAAAAAACTGCTGTGGATTAGTGCTTCTGTGCTTTACAAAATGAACAAACTTATATGGAAAACTTGTATACAGAAATAAACAATGCTTAGGCACATGAGCACACACACACACACACACACACACACACACACACACACACACACACACACACACACAGAGTCCCACATATCCATACAGCCATTATTTGCCATAATTATGTGATTTCAGTAGGATATATGTCAAAGAAGAGAAATACAGGAAATAAATAGTGGAGGAATTAAGTAGGTCTAAGATCATCTTGTCATGAAAAGACGTTAAATAAAAGTACTGAACTGAACTGAACTGAGGAATGAAGAACCAAGTAGTAACAAAAAAAATTGAAAAAAAAAGAAAGAAAAAAAAAAAAAAGAAAAGAAAAATAGAGCTGCATGCCTGAATCCAATTTCTGGTCATGAAGGAACTGAAGACTGGAGCTCTGTGCAGCCTTAAATTGGCACAGTTGACTTTTAGACCAGTATTCCCAGTGAAAACACCACCAAGGCTGGGACTGACCACGCCCATGCCACACCCCCCTGGCCGCTTCCATGGGACCCTTGCCATCGTCCTGAGCCCCTACCATGACCACTACCCTCTCAGGTCATGATAGGAGTACGTGCAGTGCTCGACGATGGCACAGGTTCAGCTGTTTCCGCTTCGTCACCCTCGCTCGCAGCGTTGTATTCACTGTTGTCATGTGCAACTAACGATGAAGCCACATCATCACTAGCACGTATCTCCAATAAAAGTGAATGGTGCTGATTCCCATCCGTCTCCTCCTCATCGCTAGTGTCAGGATCTGATCCTCAAAGGTCTTTTTTCTACAACTTCCTGTATAATTCTGAATGTCATCTAAAACATCAAGCGCAGTGTAACGCTTGAAAACAGGAGGCGTCGACGAAGTGATAGGTTGAGCTGCCATCTTGAATATGCTTATCAGCTGTAACCTCTCAACTCGCATTTTGCATAACGTATGGTCAGCTGGCTGCTCGCGTGAAGGGAAAGGGGCTGTTCCTTGACACCAGTAGAAGAGAAGAGAACATTTTAGACGGTCGTCTCCCAAGTAGATTTTTCTGCTTTCCGTGATGAAGTAACAGCGTGACACTTATGTCCCGGGCGTAGCGATTTTCAGTTTTCAGGATGTGTGTTACATGTTCCAGGCAGGGAAGGGGTTAAGAGCAATCTTAATGGCCAAGAGTAGATTATTGAAGTTTTTTTGTGTGTGTTTTCATCATGTGCCCATTTGCTATATAAGAGTTCAAACAGCGTTGCTGAGAACCATTTTCTTTTTCGAGCTGCTATTTCTGTTGAATGCAGTTCAGATTAACACATTGAGAACAGTGTTATTAAAAATCAACCCAAGCTGTATAACAGTGATAAGAAGAATCTTTATCTGTCTTTCAGGCCCAAACTGCTGCCATCGATTTGTCCAGTGTCAAAGCAACCACCAGTGGGAACTGCAAAAACACGTCTGCAACGACGACAATGACAGTGGCCTTTGACAACGTGACCAGCTGGCAGTTGATTTTTTCAACAGTGCTGCTAACAAAGTGAATCTGGACCAAAGTGTTACCTTTGACCCTGCAGCAATGTTCAAAATCACTGCCGTGAATGGTAATCACCATCTTCAAATGTTACTGATGTGCCTGTATCTGTGTGTGTGTAATCACCATCTTCAAATGTTACTGATGTGCCTGTATCTGTGTGTGTGTAATCACCATCTTCAAATGTTACTGATGTGCCTGTATCTGTGTGTGTGTAATCACCATCTTCAAATGTTACTGATGTGCCTGTATCTGTGAATGGTAATCACCGTCTTCAAATGTTACTGATGTGCCTGAATCTGTGTGTGTGCATATTTCTAGCTGTTGTACCTGGAAGATGGCTTAGAATGGCCAGCTGATTTTTTTCAAAGCTTGTGGTATAGAAAAGTCTCAATTTCAAAAGAATAAACTTGCAGCTAATAGTAAAACATCTTGCTGATAATCTTGCGTACCATCACTGTTCTTTTTCCTCAGCCCTGAAAAGATCCTTTGTGGGTTTGGCCAGCTTTGAAATGATTAAGGTATACTGATCAGCTGGTCTAGTAAATAAGGAAACAATTGATATTGAAATAATCTACATATATTGTCATTATTATCAACATTTATTGAAATAATCTACATACATTGTCATTATTATCAAAATTTATGTTTGAACATGTAAAGCCAGTGAAGATAGATGCAAGAAAAAAGACACCCCATCCCTTTTTTTTTTCTTATTTTCATCCCATCCCCACCCCCATCCCAGAAATGTTAGACTTTTTCAGTGATGGTTACCCCACCTTTTCTTTCGCTTCGCCTTCTTAGAGGTTTTGACTTTTTACAATTTGTTTGGCATTCTAGTTTTTAAAAGCAAGCAAGCAAACAAATTAATAAGAAAGCAGATAAGAAGAATGAAATGCAGTTTTGAAATGAGATTGCTCAGCAGAATGTGCAAATGAAACATGAAAATCAAAGGGTGGGTCAACACAGTCATGGTCAAGTGGGTTGAGTGATAATATTGTTGAGCATGACTGTCTGCATTCAAATTTTGCCGTCATGACTTTAGCTAACCCTTTAACTTCAAGGTTTTTCTTTCATTCTTTCTTTTGATTTTAGCATACCATTCCAGTAATTACCAAGTTAATCTTAAGAATGCAGAACCCAAACTTTGAAACTGGGTTCCTTTTAAGAATTAACATTGCTAAACAAATATTGCTGATATGAATCACAGGAAACTCTTTCAGAAAATCTGGCAATAAAATGTAGTTTGCTGTGCTTATATATTTCTGTGTTATCAGTGTTTATAACCAACTGTTTCAGTCTCTTAATTATTAAAATCCTGAATCATTTTCTATGTTGTTGATGTTTATAACTGATCAGTGCAGTCACTTGATACTGGAAAATCTGGAATTGATCTGTAATTGATCTCTGATGCCCACTTCGTGGTTGTCTGTCACATCGCCAGTGAAATTTGAAATGAGTGTGAATGCACATAAGCTGAGCTGTCATAATCAGCTCAGCAGTCTTTAATTGAATGAAATGAACATTTCCTGTGACATTCCCACATAGTGTCCATTGAAATGATGGAAATTTTTTTTTTTTTTAGACTTTTTGGGCCTGAATCAAAGCACTTTGCAAATGGCTGCTATTTTATATGACAGTTAGACAGAGTAATTTAACGCTCGAAAGTTTTCTGAATAACCAGCTTAGAAACAGGAAGTCGTCCTTAATTTGTGGAATAGGTTATTAGGAGGTTCTGCTGGTCAAGTGGAATTGGTGGAATGGTTGTTAGAAGGTTGATAGAAATACTGAACTGTGTTTCTGCCAGTCACAAGATTGATAAACCATGTTAAGTCAGGGGCGTATTTGAGGATAAGGGTAGAGGTGAAGATTCCAGGGAGTCCCCATCCTCCCCCATGCCCTCCCCAAAAAGACACCTGTGATTTTCTGTCTCCTGGTGGTGCTGCTTGGGGACTGTGTGGGCAGCAGGTTCCATGAATATGTGTAAGAACCTGAAAAGCCTTTGGGTATCAGCAGTTGAAAAAGTAATCTTTCTGCTGCAGGATAGTTAGTTCCAGTGCATTCAAGTCTGTTTACAATTGTCTTAAGTACATGCAAACTTCTGAGTGTCAAGGTTCAGAAGTGAAAACACAAGGTTTACTAGATGCCTACGCAGAAATCATCAGCACCATCGTGAGTCTTAATGTGGATGAAGTTTTCAGCTTCACTTACGCTTCTCATATGACCCAGAGATGTGACAGTCAGAGCTCATATTTTTTCACTTACTGTTGGACACATTTCCCCAGGCAGCTTAAAATAAGGGGAAAAATTGCAAAGGCATGAGGTAAACTTTAGGACCTTGGGGCTCCTAATTGTGATCAGATCTGAGATGATTATCAAAATTTAGGCACAGTTAACTGATAACCATTTGGCTCTTTACACGTTTGTAGTGTCATTTTAACCAGATCATCACTAACACCGGGCAGAATGCATGTGAAGTTGAGATGAGATGAGAGGGCTCCAGTAGCCACTGGAAGTGAGATGAGAGGGGAGCTGTGTATGTATAAAGCATGTGAAATATTAAGCTGTGCTGGTAGTTTGGGTACCATCACCCACGGTAACCTTTGTAAGGGGCTGTTGTCTTTTCAAGGTTCAGTAACAGTGTTGACAACCCAGTCGCTGGCCCTGTCATCCAGCAATGCCTCCTACCAGTGTGATTCCCAGCAGACCATCCCATTCACTCCCAAGGAGCAAGGTGGCTACAGCTTCACTGTCTCCCAGAACATCACTTTCATACAAGTACAGGCTTTCGGTCTGCCCAATGGAACTTTCAGTCCAGGTAAATTGTTTAGTATTAGGAATTGGCTTGTTAGAACAACCTGATGAGAAGGAATTTTGGTTTCTTGGACAACAAATGTAGAGAGATTGTGATTTAAGGAAACCAGATGTAATCAGTTTTCAGGTATGTTAGTCAGTTCTGATCTTTTCAGTGGTTGAGGTTGTTCATTAACAAAGCAATAAAGAAAAAAATAATCCATAGGTTTGAATTGTGAATAGCACATCTACAGTGAGAGGCTGAGAAGTAAAGTATGAGAGAAACGTAAGTCTATGACTAAAGTTTTTAATCTCGAACAGAATGGAATTGAAAGAATTGCCACATATAAGGGTTTCAGCAACTGTACTGTAAAAATAAACGAACCATATCTTCAAGTTGAAGTTGAATGGAGTGGAGTTTATACTTTGAAAGATGCTGTTGGGTAGAGGTATGCATGTGGATGATGATTCTGCACGCAGGCACTTGACTGCAGCAATGTGTGATACTAAAGATATACCTAGAAGGGAGGATTGAATGGAAGTACTTTGAGTTGCTTATGGGTGGTCACAGGTAAACCTGTATCCAACAGCATCCTCGCAATAATCTCTGTTGAATTTTGAACTTCCAGTTAAGTTTTGTTTAATTTTTCAGTTATTCCTTTTCTGCTGATTGGTCAGATGTACACATGTGGAAATTTGGCTTCGGAGATCACACATTCCTTCCTTGATAATCGAATTCTCAGTAGAAAGCAACTAATCCATTAAGTGAATTTCTCTCTTTGTACAGACTTTGCCAGTACTGACATAGCACAGCTGCGAGACTTACCAGAGCAAAACAACAACAGCTTCACTTTGTTTAGCAGTCCTGTGGTAGATTTGGGGGAAGAAAATATTCCTGTTGCAGGGTTTCCCGTACAGTGTGTTTGTGCATCATGCAGCAATGAATCACATACTTTTTAGAATTTCAGAAAAGCTTCACATTTGCTAGTAAGTACGTCTATGCATCACATTAATTTCTAGTGTGTCCATTTTGACCAGGTGATGTGAGAGCTTGAAACTTAACCAAATTTAAAGGACAAAAATTATTTGAAGGGAATTCTTTTATACATACATGCACACATGTACATGCACAAAAGTTGGTGAAGCAAACATTTCAATTTGAAATGTGACCCAAAATTGCCACAGCACTGATTCAGTGCTTTACAACCTCTAAACTGGTTTCTGCTGGCAATCATTGGCGAAAGCATGGGCAAATTCAGCGGGGGATTCATTATTGTCAGCATTTTCAAATTTTCTTTTATAACAGTCCTGCTAATTTCTCAAATTTATTCTTCCACTGTGCGTCTTAGTCTTGAATTAAATTCTTTCTTGATTCTGGAACTGCTGGGAAATGTTACTGTCTGCAGCTTCTGAATGATCTTCCAACATTGCATCTGAAAGAGCCCATCAGTGCTCAAAAAAAGGATTCTGAAGTAGTAGACATGCAGCAGATAGTTCAGTCAACAGAAAAAAAGACTTGTCATTATGTCAGTGATAAAGTCGCCACAACTAAAACAAGTAAATTCACAAATTACAGATGAAAGGAATCTGTCATCAGGTTACTCAAATAACACCACAGCAGCAGAGATGAAATTTGTTCCCAGTGACCTGAAAGGATGGGGGCAGAGACAACTCTCTTTTTTTACACATGATGGAGAATAACTTTTTCACAATCTTGTACAAAGGTCCATCTGGAATCGCAGCGGTGCATCAGTTGGTTCTAGGTTGCAGGATCATCCTCCATGTGCACACGTCTGACCAATCAACAGAATAGGAGTAATTTAGTCATATTCTTTACTTTTTTTTTAACTTTGTTTGGTGTGTGTTGTGTGTACAGCGGAGCACTGTGTGCTGCTGATTTGACAACAGTGGCTCCCACTACAGAACCCACTACAGTGCCTGCCACCACGCAACCCGTGCCCAGTGTCAATCCAGTCAAGCCACAAATGTTTGTTGTGAACAATGCCCAAGGAGTGGCCTGCTTCAGGCTTCAGGCTGGTCTTCAGTTTGCTGTGCAGTATGAAACTACTGACAAAGCCATGGTGAGTTGTACACAGGCTCTGTGAAGTTCCATACCTGTGTGAGTAAACCAAAAAGAGAAAATGCATTTCTTCCTCCTTTGCCATCTGCCAGCATATTCATGCACAGGGGTATGCATACAAACACACATACTTTAGTATGCACAACTGCACAACATATTAAGCATCCTTTGCGCTTGAAGCGGATAAGAAATTTTCAGATGGGGGTCCTGTGAAGCATGTAAACTGAAAAAAAAATCAGGTTCCCTAGGGGCACTGATTCTCTGCCAACGAGTGTCCCATATCATGTCTACACAGTGGTCTTCATCTTTTTTGTGTCCGTCGTAAGAGTAAAGGAGGCAGCGAGAGCAATTGACCCCAACAAAATCATAGCTTAACTTTTTCACAACATGCTGTAAGAATGATCACGGCGCCCGACTTACCACTCAGCAACGTGGGGAGAAAATGCTCTTGCAAGCGATCTGTCACACAAGGACACGTCGCGAGAATGATAGCAATAGTCTTCTAAAAATAAATAAGACTGAATTTTCTGGAGGATTTTAACCAGTAGTGTCAGCGTACAGATCTAGTCTTTCCAACGTTATATCATACCAGTTAGCAGGCTACTAACAGTCAATTTCATCGGTCAGTTTGAAGAGAAAGCAACCAACCCATGGCATCTTCAGGCTCTGAGTCAGTGCTCCTCCTTGTTGGAAGTATGACTTTTAAAACATTTTATCATCAAGAGGATTAAACATAGCTCTATTTCACTGTACAAAGATAAAGTCACTGTCCAATTTAGGCTTAATGAAAATCAGTTAAAAATGGTCAAAATCAGATGTCCTGAGGGAATTTCAGTGCTGTGACTACAATGTTAAGTGGGCACATAGAGCAGAACGAGGGTCTGTTTTGATAAAGTTAAATCTATGCCTTTATCAGTGGGGAAGCATATTAATCCGAATCCTAGTTTAGGCATCAAGAAACCTGCTGTCATGTATCTGCCCCTTTCATTGGGAAAATACATCTGTATAGCGCATGATGAACGACACAATCGAAATGAGAAGCACAAGTTGTGCACTTGTCGCATAGTTTAGTGGACAATGTCACTGAAATCAGTGATGGTTCAGCAGCATTTCAAGAGGAAATGACCGGACATTTTGAGGGAGACTATCTGACTGGACAATTTTTAGGAAAACAAATGATTGGTGAATGCAAATAGCAGACACTGAAGTTCTGTTTGGCAGAGATGGCAGCAATACTGGCATGAATTTAAACGAATGAGCAGAGAGTTATTCTGAAAAATAACTAGCAATGAAGTTAATCAAGTGTTTCACCGTGATTCACACACAGAAAGAAACCTGTTCATTGCTGACATTGTTGAGATTGACATCAATCAAGCTGAATTGGTCTGGCTGAAAATCGGTCAGTTGCCTACTGAAAGTTCATGATGATCAAAATTTGATAATTGTCTACAGTTACTTAGGGTGATAAACAGTGATGACTTAGCTAAGACTGAAATCACAATCAGAGGTGAAAAATGCCAATTGGAAATTGTAGGTTCAGTTCCCATCAGAGCGAATAATTCATGTACAGTTTTTTTTTTTTACCTCAGCCAGCTCCTTTTCAGAATTGAGTTTGCTATCAGCTCGGTTCAAAAGATGGAGCCACACAGTCAACTTTAATTCTTTGAGTGGATGCGTCTCTTGAGAATCACTCAGATTGCCTGAGGAGCATTGTTGGTTTCTGGTCTGTGTATTTCTCATTCTTGTTTGATGCCAGTGATGTTCAGAGCTACCAAGTGCTTTTTGCAAAGTATTTTACATTTTTGTTGAGACACACACACCCTGCCCCCTAAAATTGTTTCACATACTTGCCTCAGCTCAAACAGGCAATGTAGATCTTCAGGGCATGTTTGAGATTCTCTGCTAGGACTTAGCATCCCGCATCCCACATTGGTTTTTTTTTGTCTGATAGTGATAACATCTCATATGATGAATTATTATTGAATAGAGTTTTGTAGCGGTTTTGGTAGTATTAGTAATAAATCTGATCGCAGGGTAGCCTAATTTTGTCGTTCTGATTGCCGGAAAGCCAAATTTTGTAGTTACCAGTTAAAAAATGGTAAATTGATTCTAGGTTTGAATATTGGATGTAGAACTGCATTTCCACCCCTCATGGAAAGTATAAAAGTTATGCAGAGCTCTACCATTTTCAACAAAATTCATACCAAAATTGCTACTCTCTTGCTCCTCGACAAAACTTTGGAATCTGTATGTTGACATTTACTGAATAATAAACAAAGTTTTGGGATCTGCCTGTTGTCATTTACTGAATAGAAACAATGTTTACAAACATTCAAATTAGTTTTTACTCTCAAAGAAGTCTTCTTGTATCGTTGATTTCAGTGACGTAAATGAATATACATAACTTGCATGTTTGATTTCAATGAAGGATCCTGGCAATAAGATATGCCTGTATGACTGTGTACCCTGTGTTTTGGTAGAGTCTTGGGTTATTAAGTCGTAATGAGATTCAAAATTTTTCTATTGATTGCCTGCTCTCCTTTCCCAACCCCCCATCCTCTTCCTCTTCCTTCTTCACCAACAGTAATCATACTGGCAAGTCATTGCTACCATTGCCTGTTCTGTGCAGATGTAGACCAATTTGTAAAGGAAAATTTAACTGCAAGAAACACGAGAAAAAAAAACGGGCACACAGTCACATATGAGAGATGGAAGGGAGGATGGAATTTAAGTGTCATGCAGAATTATAATTCAGTCCAGAATAGTCGTCTGATTTTTGTGAAACAAAAGATATGTGAACCTTCGAACGTATACAAATTTCATTTAATGCGCCTTAATGATCTGTTGCAAAGAAAATAGTCACTTAAGACAAATTGACAAACTGTATGTGAACACAATAGTCACTTAATGAGAAATGGACAAACAGTGTGTAAACACACTTAAGAAAAAGAAAAAAATATCAAAAGAATGCCAGATTTGAAATTCGACAAATATGTATTGCTTTAATTCTTTTTGACTTACTGCCGAAAACAAATGCAATCCTGTTCCGTGGGCTTATAGAAGAAAACAGAGAAAACTAGTATGTATTCATTAATGTGTGCGCTGAACTGTACAAGTGAACATGTGAGAGATTATTGCATGTTTGACAAGAGCAGTGCTTCAATAACTTTACAGCAGTCATATTGAAAACACAATATTTTAAGCAATTTTGTGTTTTGTGCGTTTTTACAGCGAACAAATAACGAAATGAACATATAATTCATCATAATTTACTGTTCTTGGTTTCTCAGAAAGAAAAATCATGTACATTGTCAGAATGCACCTGACCTTTTTGAATGAAGAACAAGCTTTGTATCTTCTTCATTTACCCTATCAATTGCAGCAAAACAGCAGCACTGGACTCTAGGTACTCTGATTCAGTCTGACATTTTCTAAATCTAAAGCAGTGACAAGCCACAGTTAATGTTTTTAAGGAAGTTAGAAGGGAGATGAGCATGAAAGTGTGGCCCTGGCTGTGAAAATAGTTGGACTTTTTGCAGGATTGATGTCACTTTTGCTATCTGAAGTCATCTTGTAAGTCGGCTTTTGCAGTGCCCATCTTGTTACAAGTTATCTCTTTAAGTTGTCCAAAAGAGTTGAATATGTCATAGGAAAATGGTGTAAGGGAAAATCTCAATGATGTCTCCAAGAAATCTTGAAAAAGTGAGTCTTTAGAAGAGAAGGGTGTTTTACTGGGAAATAACTCTGGTATACTTTTAGACCAAAAAAAGTGTTAAAGAAAAACAATTGTTTAAAAGAAAGTGTACTTTAATTACAGGGTCTTTTCCAACAATGCCAAATGGCTCACTGGCCTCTCAAGTAATGTTGGTTTCACTGGCAGAGAGTTTCTTTGACCATTTGACCATTTTTTATGAAAGAACATGACAGAAATGTTGTTGTCATTTTCATTCAGTGTGGAAATTATTGCACATGGATAAATTGACAGTTGTATTAAGATGTTAGATTTTATTATTTTGATAGAGAAATGCAGAGTTATTTAAACAAAACCTGTTTGAAAGGTTATTGAAGAGGAAGGTGATAGAAAAAGGAAAATTCTATGCATATCTTTTCCATGAATTATTTAAATGTAAGCAAACTGATGTCCAGGTATCAATTTTGTTGAAACTTTGAGAGAAATGTGCACAGTATTTTTTTTCCTCCTCATTGTTGTTGTCATGATGCCGTATCAGAATTGGATTGAAATTTGATTTTTTGTTTGTTTGTTTGTTTTTTTTGTTTATTTATTCTTCCATTCTCAGATCTTGATCTTCTGATAAAAAGAAAGTATATTTAGTACTGTATGATTGCTTTGCTTCATGCTGCTTACACAAATGGATAATCGAATATCATCATCCGTATGTGTTCAATTTTGTTTCCCTAAAGGAAAGAGTACTCGGCTAGAGGTGTTATTGCTGTCTCCTAGGGAGTGCTTGTCTTTTAGTGTTTTTTTTTTGTTGTTGTTGTTTTTTTTTTTTTTAATTCACTGGGATTTGTGTACTGTACAGATATTCTCCAAAGTGCTAGCCATTCCTGGCACAGCCAACGTGACTGGAACATGTGCCAGTGGTTCTGGCAACACGGCCACCATGACCATCAGTGGTGCTGACTATACCCTGACCATCACTGAAACGCGCAGTGGAGACCAGGCTGATTCCGCCATCAATCTGACTGTGGTTTTGGACCCTACCAACTTTCCCAGGGCTAAGCAAGGTATGGCTGTATAGACAGGAAGAATGACCTAACATTTATACCAAAGTGATAACAACTGTTTTGGTGATATAAGGCATATCATCTTTTGGACATAGCACTGACTTAAGTCAGTATCACTTGCTACTCTGTTTTGACAGTTCAACTAGCTGTTGTCTTTCAGACATAGCAGACAACTTCAGTCTGTATCCTTTACTACTCAGTTTTGACAGTTCAACTCGCTTTTTTTTTTTTTTCCTTGCCCGGCAAATGTGTTCAGCAAAGCTTCTTTGAAGTCTTTCTTATAATTTTTTTAAAATTTGATTTCAAAGTAGATGATGATTAAATGCTGGTGTCATCACCTGATGACAAAGCTTTCAAACAAGCAGAGCTTGAAATACCTACCTGTTGGATTGTCCATAACAGCAGAATTTTCTGGTGGACAAGAGGACGTCTTCTCCACTTGTTCGTCAAGCAGCAATTTTTTTTTTTATTGCATTGTAAGTGACTGCGGCTTCATTACATTTTAAGTTTATTTGCTTTTATAGTTTTTTTTTTTATTTCCTGGAACATGATTGTAAAATATTTGTGTTTGCTATGGTCTAAAATCATGCCTTTTTTCTGGATCTGCATAGCAAGATGCAAAAAACTGGCTAGTGTGAAAACATTTTCATATTCAGTTCTGATCCATGTTTTTGGGGTCATGCGTTGCATGTTATTTATATGTCGCAGAGTGCATAAAAGAGATTTTGTTGTGTACATGATTGTGTCTGTATGTGTGCTGACAACCTTTTCTTTTCTTTTAGCCCAGCAAGTAGCTCATGATTTTTTGCTTCAGTTATTTATGAAATATACACAGAACAAGAAAATAGAAATAAAGTGGACAATACTAACACAAACACTTTTGGATTTACCTGATATAACAGAACAAGAAAATAGAAATAAAGTGGACAATACTCACTCAAACACTTTTGGATTTACTTGACAAAAACCAGGGAAAAGTATAAAAGAACCCCGAAGGAAGATGGAGGATGGGTTCATTGCACAATGGGGAATATTTTTGTTAACTTTAGCCTTTGTATGTGACTTGCGATTGACCTCATGGTATTTCAAATGTAAGACTACACTCTTTAAATAATGCTCTTTAGGATCTAAAGAAATCTGAAGTTTAGGTGGTCCTGAAATGCATTCAAGAAACACATTTTTAAAGTCAGATGATCCTGAAATGCATATGCGTGTGTGTGCAGTCAACGAGTCTGTATCTTTTGAGATGACCAGAACATTCAGCCTGAAGTCTGCAGACACATTTTATAAATGTGACTCGCAGCAAACCATGAGCTTTGAGAACAGCAGCACTACTCTCTCTACACTAATGATGTGGAGCTGCAGGCCTTCAACCTTGCCAATGGATCTTTCAGTGGAAAGGGTGAGCTTTTCTAACCTTCATTGTTTACATTTGCTTTCAAAAGACTTACAGCCAGACATGGGGGTTTGAACTGAAAAAAAAATCATTACTTGCTTTGATGATCGATTGTTTTTTTGTTCTGAATGATATATATCATCTGAAAAGCATAAAAATGTGTTGGATTATACATTTTGAAAGAAGAAAAAAAATTATTAAAATTTTTTTTTTTTTTTTTTTTTTGTACATATATTATAAACAATATTTTCTAAACATTTACAGAGCTATTATTACATTGAACCATTTTCTGATTTTTTATGAATTTTATAAAAACTGAGTCCCTTAATTTTGTTAACAAATGTGGTTCACGCACTGTTGATGATAAACCCATATCATGAGAAATCATGATTTTGCACCATTTTCCACCCTTGTGTCTGGCCTGAAATGGGTCTGAGGTTTTAGGTATTCCTGCTGTGTGCCCCTCAGTGTTACGCAGTTGCCTCTTGTCAGCAGGGAGAGACTGGTGTTAGATTACTGTCAGGCCATTGACATCAGAGAATTCGGCACTGCTGTTTTGTTTATCGGATTGTTCATTACAGCCCGTTTTTAGTCATAATTGGCAGGCATTAACTTCAAACAATGACTTGTTCATACAGACATTTAAATTGAACATTTTTCCATCCAAAGTGCTCATGTAAACCCCCAGATGTTGCAGAGTTTGACAAAAACTGGGCACAGAGAGGGATGTGGAGATGAATTACTGAATCACCTTGGGGCATGAAAGGCGACAGCATTTGGAACTATTTTTCCTTCATTCATAATGCTGCTGCTATGGATTTGAGTATTAATTTGAAGTTGAGTGACGCAAATGTATTCTGGGCTTTGTTTTATGCATGCAACTGTCTGTCATTTCAACTCTTGTGTTTAGCGTTGCCATACCGGGCTTACACAAGATCATCCATTTTTCTGTTGTGCATAAGCTGTATCTCTTGTGCATATATATAACATCGGACAAAGTCAAAAGATTGTGAAACATGGTGTAACAGCATGGACAGACCTGTTTACTCATATGTTTGGCAAAAATATAGTAAGTATGATGAATAAAGAAAAAAGGAGAAAAATAAAATCTTAAGGGAAAAAATAATATATTAAAACAAAAACCTGGACAAAAAGTTCTAAAGCAATAGTTCCACTTGCAGATCTTTACCACAGTGTAGCTTTTGATCAAAGAGTGACAACCCTAATGATCATGCATGGAATCACATCTGGTTGTGTGCATCTTCAACAAACATGCTGATACATAGAACAATAATAGCAAAGACTACAGGGCCTGAAATATTGAATGAATGAGAAAAGGCAAGACGGCATAAATTTGCATACCTGATTTTTTTTTCTAGTTTTTACAAGATAAGGTATCCCTCAGTGGTACTTAGTGTGATGGCAGATGAATCCCCAACCCCCCCCGCCCTGTTTTTAATTCCACCCCCACTTTAACAAATATTTGGAGGATTTGTACACATTCTTTGTAGAAAATACAGTCATTTTTGTTGAAAAGTACCCAATAGCAGTTTCTAGGTGAAAAGGTCTGTATGAACATTAATAAGAATCGGTAGTTGAGACACATGATAAGTTTTGAAGTATGTGTTCAGGTGTGCGTTGTGGTCTGGATCCCACCCCAAGCCCTATGCCTCCAGCCAGCAAGGCAGGGGACAACACATACACTGTTCAGGAGGGAAACATCACTTGCATTGTGCTGAAGGGAGAGATCTCTTTCTCCAATGTCACCTATGCTGTGGTAAGCCGGGCATGGTTTACAGACAGGCATGCAGCGCCTGATCTTTTTTGCAGGTTTCAGTTGGTTACACATCCCAGTTTTGTCCAGGTGTAAAGTGGTCAAAAAATATTGGTGGTACCACATTCATAAATTGGATGATTTTTTTGTTGTTGTTGTTGTTCTGTCTAATGTGTGCCACCACAGTGGCATGTCACCCACAGTGCTTATTCCAGTTCCCCATCTGCAGCTTGTCCCACAACAGCCCCAGCGCCTGCAGTCCACAGAGAGCAGCCAGTGTTAAGTCATCAGGCAATCCACCAGAGGGGACACTGAACTGCTGCAGAGTCACTTGGTGGTGTTCAGTGGTACCTATTCTGATCCAGCATACGTAATGCATCACTGACTGAGTCCCATACTGACTTTAAATGATATCTTGGTTGTGGTGCCAATGTGAGTGAGCTCTCCCTTGCTTGAAGGGTCACAGAATTTTAAACTTTTTTAATGTTGATCAATGAGCAACATGAAGATGATGCTACAGATTTCAGTTTTGGGTCTGAGATTGCGTGACATGCATACTTTCATAATCTAGCCTGGCATCAGTCAGGCTGGAGTAATACAGACACCTTAAGTATTGGTCACGAAATTTGAGCAACACAAAGAGACAAACTCATTGAGTGGATGAAACGACTTTGTGGTTCCAGTCATCCCACTTGAGCGCCTGCTCAACGCATAGGTAGACGTCAGTGAGGGTTGAAAACTCCCAAATGTAGGTTGCTCTGATTGGAATCAAACCCACAACCACCCAGAGGTGAGACACATCGCTATCCACTTCACTGCAGCAGCTGGTAAAATGGAGAAAATTGCTGACAAAGCCAACAGTGAATTTGATGAGGGATGGAAATTTGTTTGTTTTGTTTTGTTTTGTTTTGTTTTAACCCTCTTGCATTCGCATTTTCCAGCCTAGAACTGCTCCTAGTATTTGTATTACTTTGAGAAAGTTAACCTAAAGCTCACCTACTGCCTTTGAAAGACTGTAGTGGACAAAGTTTCCACTGCAGCGCTGTCAAATTTAGTATGCAAAATCCTAATACATCAGATTTCATAATGCGGAGATGTCACATGTTCGGGATGAAGAAAAAGAAACACCCAAAGGTGCTGTGGAGGACCCAGAGAAGCACTGTCTTCACCTGCCTTTAGAGCAGTCCTGTACTACCCTTGGAGGCCTGCGCTGTGTTGACGATGGGTTCAAGCACAGTCGTGAACACAAGGGTGGTACAGGAATGCTCTAAAGGTCACAAAACAATGGGACATTAAACGTTAACAATGTTACCATGATACACCAGACAGACAATAACATTGTCCGCATGCATTTGTTAGTATAAATCATCAAAGGGTGGCCCTACCTCAACTTGTAAACAGCAATCCTGGTTCAGTAAATCCAGTTTGGGGTGTCATAAAGTGTCGCATGATTGTCACATTCTCAAACATGGGGCCAACTACCTTTTTTAGTTTTTGTTTTACATCCTAAAAAGTGTTTTTGTCACTACTGAACGATTTTTTAACACCAGAATATACAGAGTCACAGAAAGGAGAAAACTCCGTTATTTACACTCTAATGGATTGTCTGATTACATACAGCAGGAAGGTGTCACTACTGTCACATGTCACCAATATGGCAAGCACTACTCTTGATCCATGGTTTCCACCATGTTTGCCACATGGCAGAAAACCTTGTTTTCGACATCACCCCACCGATCCATGGCTCGCTAAATCAAAGATCAGTCGACCAGTAGCACCAGAGTCTTGGCAGACGTTCGATTCCCATTATGATGAGCGAAGCTACGTATGCCTGCATCTCTGCAGGTGTCGTGTCCTGCCAAAGTAGGTCAGGTTGTCCCTGCTTTGCCATCTGCTGCCTGGTGTACAGGTTTATCTCGTCAGCAGCTGTATTAAAGAACAACTGCAGCAGGAAGAGAAAAAAAATAATCCAGAGGTGTAGCTGTGTCTGGCAAATCATGATTTGGCCCACTCTCCTCCTGAAAAGGCTGAACCATGGGTGCGGAAGTCACGGGTTGCCATGTGGTTAAAAAGGCACACCATCATCTTTCATCACTTTCTTTGTCGTCTTCTCCCTCTTCTCCTCTCCCACATCCACATTACTTTCATTTAACCTCTCTCTTTCGTATCTCTATACATCTTGTTGTATTTCGTCCAATTCCTCTTTCGTATAATCAAAAAATAGCAGTCGGTAGAAACACTAGCAGACGCCATTTTTAGAAACAAGGCGATGCCGTTTGAAGCAATGGAATGTGGTCAGTTCACGACCCTTGTCTTTCTGAATGAATCATTTCCCACACCCCATACTACTGCTAAGATTTCATTGGACACCTCTCAGGGATGCACGTTTATTTTTGGTCAGCCTTGACTTAAAACAAGGTCGCAGTGTGTGAGGGAAAGTAATGCGGCCGGTGCCAGCCGGAATGAAAACCAGGGGAGACAAACAGAGCGGCCGGATATGGTGAAAGGAATGCAAGAGGTTAAAAAGTGGGGTGATTCAAATAATACGAATTGCAGCAAAATGGGGGATAACCCTTGGCAGGCAGTATAAGGCAGAATGATGGTTACATGGTTGTGGCAAATGGATGAAACCAGGTGGAATAACAGGTTAAAAGTCCAAGAGCTGTTTATTCTGCATTAACCGCACTTGGGATGCTTAAAGTCAGAAAATGATGGGAAGGGAAAAACAGATTTGGTTGAAACAAAAGGATGACTGACTATATATCAACAATGACAAAAGCAGTGCCACCACCACAGCACTGACAGAGAAAGGGGAGGGTTTTCTTTTTAATGTAAACACAGTGACCAGCTTGTACTTTTTAAGTGAACAGATAGACCAATTTAGAACCAACATAGCATTAGCAGTGAACATTTTTATGATAGGCAGAATTTTTTTTCCCAATATTTAATTATTTGGTAACCTGGACACTGTGTTGACTCATACTTGAGTTGCACCAGTGAACTGCTTGAAACAACAAACAGAAAATGACAACATTCCAAAGACTGTAACATGAAAGAGAGCTCATCTCTGTCCTAAATGGCATTTGTTCCTACTTACAGAAAGAACTCTAGTTCCTGTTATGATTAAAGTTGTTAATATGTTGTTTGGATAGTGTTTTTGATTGGCTTTGCCTGTTTTTGTTGTTGTTGTTGTTTGTTTGTTTGTTGTTTTTTGCTGCTTTGTGGAAGATCATAACACACGGTAGTTCAGATATGCACATATTCCCTGATTCTTCAAGATGATGTGATAGTGAACTTGTACTTAAGAAAGATAATCAAAGTGAAGGGATACGGTCAGCTGTGCTCACAAGTGAATGATCCTGTTCAGAAGCGATTACTTTCGTTCATTAAAATTATTATTAGACACCAATAAGTGAAAGAGACACTTCCTCCCCCCCTCCCACTCCCCCTCCTATTTTGTACTCCCAGTTCCTATAGAACAGGGAGATAAAACTACTGGGCCGATCTTTCTGAAAATTTGTAGGTTAGGGTGTTCATTATAGGTCATGGATGATGCCCAATGTGTTATTTTACTGTTGTTGACGTTACTAACAGCCACAACAGTTTTTCTTCTATATGGAATATCTCAGAAACTACTTGGCCGATCTCTCTGAAAATTTGTAGGCATGTTCATTATGGTTCAGGGATCATGCCCTATGTGTTATTTTACCATTACAGCCGTTTGTAACGGCCCATAACAGTTTTTCTTTTTTATGGAATATCTCAGAAAGTACTCGGCCAATCTTGCAGAAAATTTGTAGGTATGCTCTTTATGGGTCACGGATCATGCCCGATGTGTTATTCTACTGTTATAGCCTTTATTAATGGCCCATAACAAGTTTTCCTTCATGTAATATCTCAGAAAGTACTAAGCCGATCTTTCTGAAAAGTTGTAGGTATGTTCATTATGGGTCACGGATCATGCCCATTGTATTAGTTTACCATTACAGCCGTTACTAACAGCTATAACGGCCCATAACAGTTTTCTAGTTTATGGGAAATTCTCAGAAAGTATTTGGCTGATCTTTCTGAAAATTTTAGGTCACAGATGATGGTCCATGTTTACCTGAACAGCCGTTACTAACGGCTATAACAACCCAAAACGGTTTTCTCTCTATGGAATATCTCAAGTGTATTCAGATAAATTGGGAGTACGTTTATGTGCTTTGCATCTTTTTTTTTTTTTTTGTTCTTTTCTTTTTTCTTCATGAAAGGAATTTTGGCTTTTTCACATGTAAGTTAGAGCTAAGAGGTAACTGAGATATATATGTGTTTGACCTCAGTAGATAGCGTGCCCATGAAGAACTCATGAGAACAGTCTTGAAGGCCAACAGCTATTTGCAAAACACATGCAGCTGCCATATTGAAAAGGAACCAGTAAAACCAACCATCCCACCAAAAAAAAAAAAACAACCAAGCAGTCAAACAAAAAAAACTGTTTGGCATCATAGCAGTATTGACAGGGTTCGTACGCTCCTTCAAACTCCTTGATTTCTGAGAGCCAATTTCAAGACCTTGAAACCCCTTGAAAATCAATAAAACGTGGTTATGGTGACCAAACCTCCTTGAAAACCCTTGAAAATCAAACCATTGTCTCCAAAAAAATTTAATGTGGCAAGAAAGAAATGGCTGTTTGATTTTCGGCGTTCAGGGTGATGAAAAGTTATTTTCAAAATTTTTACATCATTGCGATCCCGCGTTGTCGTTTGCTAAAGAATGAACCAAGGGAGATAATTTGTAACTTCCGCAATTTTTTTAATTCTACACATGCACAAAGAAAAGGTCTTGCGCTTTCAGCTTGTTCAGTTCATTGTGAACGGAGCTTGAAAATGCCTTTGGGGCAATATGCTTTCAGCCGTCTGTGGCTGGATAAACCCAAGTTTTCTGACTGGGTGAGGAAGACAAAGCAAACAAACATGCCTGTTACTGCATAGTCTGCAAAAAAAGTTTCGATGTGCAAGCAATAGGTGAGAGTGCCCTGGCTAGCCACAGCAAAGGAAAAAAAGCACGTGGCTCTACTGGCGGCGAGATCTTCAGCAGTGATACTCATCTCATACTTTCTTACGAACAAGACGGCAGCAGCAGTGTTGAACGCAAATGTTGCGTCATCATTAAATCCTGATCATGATGTGTCCATGTGCGAATCCAGTACCAGCTCTTCAGCCACAGTTTTGCACAAAGACAGATGTGCTGAAATCTGAAATTCTGTGGACACTGCACACTGTCAACTCGCACCAAAGCTTCAGCTCTTGTGAACAGAATTCTCAGATTTTTCAAATAATGTTTTTCCAGACAGTCAAATCGCCAAAAAGGATTTCAGTGTGGTGAGGGAAAATCAAGGTATTTGGCGACATTTGGCATTGCACCTCACTTTTATTCATTGCTGAAAAAAAGAACACAAGAAGAATCAAACTATGTGCTGTTGTTTGATGAAAGTCTAAACAAAGCACTGAAGCTTAAACAGCTTGATGCACATTTGGACTGATGGTATGGTGAGAAGTGAATACCTGACTTCAGAATTTCTGGGCCATGCTTATGCCAACAGCATTTATGAATTGTTGGAACCCATCATCACTGAGCTGGGACACAGAAAACTGCTACAGATATCAATGGATGGACCAAATGTCAACTGGAAGGTAAGATTGTGCATTCAGGTTTGAAAGGAAACTTAAAGACCTGTAGATATATCACACACACACACACACACACACACACACACAGAGGCACACACACACACACACACACACACACAGAGGCACACACACACACACACACACACACACACACACACACACACACACACACACACACACAAACTAGTGTAAGCACCACTCTTAGGCCCTTCACTCCCTTTCTCATATTTTCACTTCTACCTCAAAATCCCACATGTAAAGCACTCAAAATTACTTAACATGTGTAAGCCTTTATTTTCATTCATGGAAATTTTAAAATTTACATGACTGTTGACTTCTGATCATGGTGACTGGCACTTAGAAACTTGTTTAATGTGCTACTACTACTACTACTACTACTACTGTACTCAAAGTACTTATTTAATGAGATTATTTCTGTAATGAAATGAGGATAGCTTTCAGCTGCTCACGAGTGGAGTCTGTATGTCTGCCTGTCTGTCTTTCTCTCTCTTTTCTCTCTTTTTCTCTCTCTCCAGTTTTTTAACGTTGTGTGTGTGTGTGTGCGTGCGCGCGTGTGTGCACGCGAGTGTGCACACCTTCTCGACAGCTGGCTTCTATTGGCTGTAATGCTATTTTTTTTTCCTATAGACTGCCTCTTTTTTTTTTTTTTTTTTTTTTTTTTAAAAATTAAAGTTCACTTTTGTTTATTGTATATAAGTTTTTAAAAATAGCATCAGTTAACTATTTCTAAGAGTGGTATATACATAGTTTTCTTATTTGCTTTTCCATAATTTTTGTTGGACAACAAAATTGAAATCTATGTATTAGGTGTATACACACACACACACACACACACACACACACACACACACACCCCTCTGCACATGTGTGCACACACATACACACACACACCTGCACATGTGTGCACACACACACGCGCACACACACACACACACACACACACACACACCTGCACATGTGTGCGCACGCGCGCGCATACACACACACACACACAGTTACTCACTCATCACTCATGAAACACACACACACACACACACACACACACACACACACACACACACACACACACACACACACACACACACACACACACACACACACATACACTCTCACACACACACACACACACACACACACACACACACACACACACACACAGAGTCAAAAACCCACATTAATCAGGACCACACTTACTGGTTTCTATAGTTCCCTTGTATTGTGCAGGTATATGATGAGATACAGAAGGACCTGAGTAAGCAGTCAAGTATGAAGATGCTTCAGACAGGGAGTTGTGGACTACACATCTTGCACAACACCTTCAGAGCTGGTTGTACTGCTGCTGGTTGGGATATAGATGATATCCTGTCCAAGCTGTACATACTGTGCATGGATTGCCCTGCCCACTGTGAAGACTTCACAGTTGTGACGGGTGTAAATGTTTTCCCTTTGAAGTTCTGCAGTCATAGGTGGCTGGATCAGTGACTTTCCAGACTTTTAAACTGTTCTTTTATGTAAAATGACTTTCCAGGCACTACTAATAGTACTTTTGCTTTCTGCTGTGTGAAGTAACAGCTGATCAAGTCGGCCAGGAGCAGAAAACAGGTAACAGGCATATCCATTTATGCATGTGTTGACATCTTGAATTTTGAAAAATCACCTTGAAAACTCCTTGAATTTTGTTCTTGGGAGTCTGTAGGAACCCTGGTATATTATTAATGATCTCAGGAAAGAACTGGTGCTTTATGTCAACATGCAATAAAGTTTGGACTGTTGTCTTATTCAGGAAGTGAACAGTGGGACATTTAGCGTGTACAAGGCTAGGAAATACTTGCCAAAGTTTTTGTAAAAAAATACTTACATTACTAATGATATTTAATCAGGGGGAAAATGGCTTTTGACTGGGAAGGCAAAACTTTTCTTACAGAAACCAGATTACCGAGACTCATGCTGACTGAAGTTTTCTGTATATTATCCTTTGTTTCGTTCAGTTTGAAGTGACTGTCTGTGTTGATGGTTTCAAGCATATAATAAAAAAAAATGAGTGGATTATCATGATATGCTGGTATGGCCTTCATTTGCTTTACTTTATGGTCAATATAAATTGTGAAATGTTTTTCTGTTTGTGATTTTAGAAAAACGGAAATGCTCTGGCTAACCCCATCAGTATCCCTGCCATGAATGAAACGACCAAAAACGTGAAATACACTGGCTCATGCAGCATGGAGAATAACACAGCCCAGCAGCTTGTCATCACCTTCAATCAGAACTGGACACTGACCTTGACCTTTGTGCGGGGCTCTACCAAAGATTCCTCTTTGCTGACGTCAACAACAGATGAATTCAGTGTGCGGGACATCGAGTTTGTGTACTACCAGACACCCGAGTTCTTCCCCAATGCAACTAACCCCAGTAAGTGCATGTTTAAAGAACACTTTTCAGACCTTTTTCATATTTTCCACTCCATTGTTTTGCATAATACGTGTGTGACACTTCAAATTCTTCCATATCATTTTTTAAGTGTTTTTTTTTTCTTTTATGTGTGAAAGTTAATGTTCCTCCATTATTGTCTCATGTGAACATTTTTTGTTTTTTTTAGTGCACCAGTGCTCTTGCCATGGGCCTTTAATTTGTGTGCGCCTAGGACAAGGAGTCAACGTACTGTTTTCCTAGCCTTGGTAGACAAATCTTTCAATGTTAAAGAGAGTACACTTTGCATTATTAGGTCAAAGAAAGGTATTTTACCTGAGAGCTTTTATTTCTGTACACATGTTCATTGCTTATGTTGATTGATACTTTCTCATAAACGCAATGCCAGTAAATACACAGAACAGGAATGGTAAGGATCTGACAATGCAAGTTTTGCCTGTTGACTTTGAGTCTTCATTGATTTGTTTTCAGACTCGATGGTGGTTGCCAGTCTAACTAACATCACCAGTGACTTTATGAAGGGGTCCATTAACGGCGGGTCCTACAAGTGTGATGCTCAGCAAACAGAAAAACTCAACAACAGCATTGAGTTCCAGACCACCAGCCTTCAGTACAAGGCCTTCAACAATGACAACACCACAACTTTCAGTGACAGTGAGTGGCCACTGAGGAAAAACTGGGCATACTGCTTGGATTCTGCCAACATTTACATATCTGATCAACTTTTGAATATTTGTTTTACTCTTACAGAAGTTTGGGCAGTGACACATTAACACATTTGTGCATGCATTTTCATTTTTCTCTTCATAATTAGTCCCTTATGTTGGAACCCATCTGGAATAATGTTTTACATTTGTCTTGCAGAATCCAGTTTAAAATATGTTTAGTCCCATGTCTCGTAGAGTCCATCCTGAAGTTTACCTTATAGAGCACTTCCTGAAAAATGTTTAAACCACTCGTCTTGGAGTCGATCTTTAGTGTGTTGAACCACCTAATTCATAGAGTTGACATTGCATGTGTTGAACTATCTATTTCATGGATCAACCAGATTCAGTTCATTTTTATAGCTGGGCTGACGAAAGGGGGGCATATCAGGGCTGATAGATTTCATTATTAGGTTGAACCATGTCGGTGATGGATTTCATTATTAGGTTGAACCATGTTGGTGATGGATTTCATTATTAGGTTGAACCATGTTGGTGATGGATTTCATCATTAGGTTGAACCATGTTGGTGATAGATTTCATTATTAGGTTGAACCGTGTTGCTGATAGATTTCATTATTAGGTTGAACCATGTGTTGGTGATAGATTTCATTATTAGGTTGAACCATGTTGGTGATAGATTTCATTATTAGGTTGATCCATGTTGCTGATAGATTTCATTATTAGGTTGATCCATGTTGCTGATAGATTTCATTATTAGGTTGAACCATGTTGCTGATAGATTTCATTATTAGGTTGAACCATGTTGTGTTTCAGTTGACAGGTGCATCCTGCTGAATGGGATTGAAATCAGCTTAGATCAGTACAAAATCCAACAGTGAAGGAAGCCAATTGTTTGGGAGCTATCTTCTTGTTAAGTTAATGTTCAAGCTATGAACATTCTTAGAATTGAGGCATATATGGATTTGGATGCTGATAAACCCTTCTCCATCTTTAAAGAGATCTCATTTATTTCAAACTGGGCTGTGGCTGTATTGTCTTTCGATCTGCCATATCTTCCTACTTCAAAACTCTGGATCTTACCTATGGTCAAGGGCTTTGACTCATTCTGTGTGCTTTCCACAACACCCTCGAAAAACTACTACTGAAGCAGGGGAACCATCCCTCTCCAGCCATTAGCTGAAGCTTTTTCTGACCTGTTGTTCAAACCCGAAGTTCCTCAAGAAATTTGAAGACCATCCAGTTACATTCCTTACCTTGGGAATTCATATTCCACATATGAACAGTACAGACATAGACGTTGGAGTCATTTATGACTGGCCAAGATTGCCTCATGACCCATGGGTTTTCTTCACACCAGAGATCTGTTTTGATCTTGCCTCGTATCTCAAAGACTTCCAGCTCTTTGGCATAAAGACATTTTCTGCCAAACTTTATTCTAGATTTCCTTCCTTTCAGAGATATTTAGAGATGGATCCAAATCTGAAGAGGGTGGGGTGGGGGGGGGGGGTTGAGGGGGTGGGGGGGATGCCTTTGCTGCTCATAGTGGAACAGCTTCCTCTGAAAAATGTTCTAAACATATTCAGGACTGCAGACTGTTCCATGTGCCCTACAGAGCTGACAGTATTAGTCCTGGCTCCTCAGATGATCTCTGAATCAAAACATAGAGACTTACTCATTGTCAAACTCCCTTTCTGCTTTGGGGGCCTTTTCTGAAACGTTGAGCACCCTCAGTAGCTGAAATTGTTTGATTTGTACACCTTTTTGAAATGTTCTGGATACAGCATGATCTGAGTTGCAAAAATCCTATCTAGCCAAACAGGAGTTTGACAATGAAAAAAAGAAAAACTCAGTTTTTACTTTTTTTTTTTTTTTTTTTTTGGTGTGTGTTTTTAAAAATCAAATCATGTTGATTAATGTATGAGTTGCTGGACTGTTGACAGATGTGACGGAGTGTTCAGCAGATGATGAGTCCAACAGCATCGTTCCCATTGCCGTGGGAGCTGCACTAGCTGGGCTGGTGGTCATTGTCCTAATTGCCTACCTCATTGGACGCCGCCGCAGTCGCCGTCAAGGCTACGAGTCAGTTTAATTGGTGGGCATGCCAGTGCAGGTGATACAGGGAAAAGGAAGGTTGTAGGCTGCTGATGAGAGTCCCTTTCTCCTAAAGCAGAGTATGTTTCCTACCCTTTTGTTCTCAACTCCATATTGAAACTGCTGTTTAAGTGAAGTGCTGTCCATCTTTGATTTTGCTGCCTTTGACCTCTCTTGGCTATTTCTCCTGTTCCCACCAGTGTCATTCGATTTCTCTGCTTTTAATTAATGGCTTGGATATATAACGGATTTGTTTGACTCTTGCCAGGTAGGGCCAACTGACTAGGTCTGTTTTGCTAAATTTTTCAGTAGTTTGACATGCTAAGTATATTATGCAGAACAGGGAGTCCAACAAATTTCACCAAATCACCATTTTTGTGGCAAAGTCATGGCCTGTGACTCTTCTTTTAAACTTTGTTTTCATGTTTACCATGAAAGGCACCCTGGACTCCACTCACAACCATGCCTCCCCCTCATGCCCTCCACTCTCTGTCCTCTCTGTAACCTGTAGAGAGTATATTTGTGATGTATCCTTGGACTAACACATGAGGACAGCTCATATTTGTGGCTCTGCTGCTTGCTTGCAACTTGAAGGAGGGGGAATACAAAGGAAGTCTGTCGTCTGATAAAAGAGCAGAGATGGACTGACTGTACCTTTAAAGACGCTGTATTGAGGTGGTTCTTTGGTATCAGGCTAACTTCGTTGGACTTGTTCCTATGATGGGATTGCAGAGTGGCGTGTGTGTGTGTATGAGATTACATCTTTGTATCTTGCCCATTTTGATAAAATCTTGAAAGTAGCTTTGAATTTTTTTCCCCATTTACTAAGGATTTCTTGAGTGTAGAATTTGTTTTCTGTCCTCATCTCATCAAGTAGAAGCTGTTTCTGATCTCTAAAGCTCTTTATCTTTTTTCTTTATGTACTGTTTTCAGACTGTAGACTTGACTGTGCACACATATCATCATTGGGCAAAGCCTGTAAAATGTTACTACACATGGTAATTGGTAATTTGTGATTATATAAGCAAGCCTTGTGTGTGATTAGCAGGTAGTATATGTAGGTAATTTGTGATTATATAAGCAAGCCTTGTATGTGATTAGCAGGTAACATTCTGTTAGTTGCTACTTGCTCCATACTGGTCGTTCAGGATAAGGTTCCTCCTGGGTTTTTTGTTTTTTTGTTTTTGTTTTTTTTAACTGTGTTTTCTATATTGCACTTCTTATTGAAAGATATTGAAAAAAAGTCTGAGTGCTTGTGTCCCTGGTGGCATGTAATTTCTTGCAGTACTGAGTACAAAGAAATGTCTCGGTAAACAATGTCACAGCAAACATGAATAGAAAGATGTCACCTGGAATATGCATCTTGTACACAATGGCTGACATATACTAGTTTCAACTTTTTTGTGTTTTTAAAAAGAAAAAAATGATTTGTAGTAGATGACTGAGAATTCATGCAGTTTGTGGCATTTGTAGACGGACAATCAAGATGTTATCAAAGTCATAGACTTGTTTACCATGCATCTTCCCCTGTGTGTGTATTTTTTTTCCTAGTTAGGAAAATTAACATTGCAAACAAGCAAAGTGAAACTAAAAGTTCATTTTGCAGCTGATTTGTTAAGATTAGTTCAGAATGTGTTACTGTTGTTCCTGTTGGCTGTTGGAATCTTGTAGAAGTGAGAGTTCCAATGACGAGCATGAAGCTCATGAAGACAAAACCCATCTGTTTCATAGGTTTTCACCAGAGTTTCTCATCAGAGGGAGCTGGAACAATGAACTGGGACAGGTGTCCTCCAGGATAACTGTTTAGAAATGACCATGTATAGTTAAGTTTCATTTGACACCCATTTGGCACCAGCTCGTTTAGATGTTAGTCCTTCATGAAATATGGCCACTCTTTTAACCAATCTATCTGTAGAGAGGGATGTTATCCTTCATGAAATATGGCCACTCTTTTAATCCATCTATCTGTACAGAGGGATGTTAGTCCTTCATGTAATATGGCCACTCTTTTAATCCATCTATCTGTACAGAGGGATGTTAGTCCATCATGAAATATAGCCACTCTTTTAATCCATCTATCTGTAGAGAGGTTGCTTTTTTTTTCTTTTTTTCTTTTTTTTTTTATTAGGAAGGAAAAAAGGAGAAAAAGAAGACAGCTACAGAGAAATACCTATCACTGAATAAGTTGTATTTTTCACGCTCAAGTGCGTGCTCATATGAACATTGCTTAGGTGCGGGGACTTATGCATCTGAATATTTCTTATTTTTTGTCTTGATGTGTTTTGTCATGACTGTAATGGATGTACAATTATATTAAAATGAACGTTTGTGTGTGTTTGGATTTATAATCTTGACTTCACTTTGTAAAAGACTGCATTCAGAGGAGTAGATGTTTTAGGCATATTTTTGACAGAGTGTAGTTTGTGTGTTTATATACTAAATGCAGTGTTGACTGTTCAGTGCCTCAAAGTAAATGGGTGTCCTGGCTGTCCTAGTAGCACCTGTCTTTCTGATCACGGCCATAAAGTTGGTGTATAGATGTTAAAACCTGAATGTGGATAGAACTTTGTGAGGTTGTGTGATACATAAGTGTGTTCTTTTTTTTTTTTTCTTCTCTTTTTTTTGTTTTTTTTTCCGTGCGTTCTGATGGTTTGTATGTCAAACGATTTTTTCCATGTTTTTACGCTTGTTTTTTTTATGCTTGTTCATACTGCAACATGTTATTCAAGCACATGTACTTGGCACTGTTTTGTTGATGATGTATACAAGTAAGTTTTCAGCACTTTTAAGTTGTCAGTTGCTTTGCCTCCGTGGAACATGTTGAGTATTGTAAGTGAAGTACAATGTGGCATCAGGGTTTAGGTTTAGATTGGGCTATTCCAACTATCTTCCTGTAGATCTGGTTGCAAAGTGAGGTGACTGCAGGTGGAAATCTAAACAAATTTTGAATGTAATTAATAGAGAACTGCCAAGAAAAAGTAGACAAACGAATCACAAGACAAAACACGAAGCGTTTCAACCTCTTGGGTTGTCTTGTAGCTGGAAAGGATAGTTGTATAATGCAGTCATTCCGCAGTGTCCAAATAGTCAGCAGGTTTTGTTGTTGTTGCTGTTTTTAAATATGTGGACGTCATTTTAAAATGTTGGTACACAAGGGGTGTGGGACATTATATTGACGTTTCTTTAGCAAAGGTCTGCAATAAGAAGGCTACGTATGATGTACATATTGATGAAGAGATAATGTTGTGAAGTTTTATGTGGTGAACGTCAGCAAGGAGTAAAGTTGAGATTGCAACATTGTACAGGTATTCCCTGAATGCAGTTACATTATATTTCCATTCTCCCATTCCTGCCTTCCATGTGATCAACTGCTTATGCCAAAGCTGGAACAGCTTATTATACTCTGTTAAACTTGACACACACACATGCACATATACACGCTTTTACAAGAGTATATCTCGTTTGTAAATACATAGGAAGGTGCTGCAGTAAGGTTTTTACATTAGGTATACTTATTACGTGGTGACGGTGCAAACAGGAGACTGTGGTCTTGGCCCCAGTTCATCATACCAGATGCTTGACAAACAAGGCACACATGTTGATTATTCTGGAGCAAGAGCAAAAATTCTTTTTTATCCAATTGTAATGGGCTAAATGTCAGAAGTGAAATTCTGTTTTAATAAGTCATGCAGTGTTAACTCTGTGCTGGGTGTTTTAATGTAACCCAGCACATGCACAACAGTGTTGAGGTAAGACCAGCACACCTGGTGGTGGTTTGTGTGGTCAAATGTTGGCATCATCCAAAGGACACAAAGAACTCTGATTAGTTGTTCATCAAGATCTTGTTCTATGCTTTCAGATGTTTCCATCATACACTTCACCAGGCATGATGACATGCTGTGAAAATGTTTATATTGATGTTGTGCCTTTTCTTTCTACAGTACAACGTTGATGCAAGTGGAGCCATTTTAACAAGATGGAGGAACAATCCATCTGTGTGAACATGAATTTTTTTTCATAGAATATCTTATCACTGACCACACTTCTCACCGTATAGTGTATGGCCATAAGTAATTTTGCCTAGTGTAATTGTCATTGACCGTAATTTTCACCAGATAGTGTTTACATTCTCATATTGGGCTGCATAGTATTCAGATGTACTGAGGTGTGTTTCTCTGAACATTTTCATGTAATATCATCATTGCTCAAATATGAAACTGCAAAAGGAAGCTTAGAGTAAATTCTCGGTTGGGTTATGGGTTAATTACTGTGATGTGTGGTGGTTAATTAATGCAGTGTTGCTTCTCAATATGACCTTATACATATGGAAATGGTGTTGAAAAGAGTAAGAAGAGTTGCTGATGGAGAGCTTTTCATGTGAAAGAAAAAATGAGGAGCATGCTGAACAGTCATGTGCACTGGCACTTCCCTAGTTTTTACCTCTGACATTTGACTAAGGTAAGTCTTGCATTGAGCTCACTGAATAACAGAATTGGACACCATGATCTACACATTGCAGCTAGGCCGAAATGTCCAAACTTTCCCAAATGGATTTGAAAAGGGAGTAAGAGCTCACAAGGATTGTTTGTGTCCGTTACGGTAACCAAAGTACAAGATAGATTCAAAGAGGGGAAGTAGGGGTGGGCAGTGTGGGCGATTTCATATTCATGAGCAGAGTTGACATGTATGCACACAGGAAATGTATTAATGTATGTACATGATAGAAACCTATGTATATCACTCAGTTATTTGGAGTGGAGGAGGTCATCCCCTGTCATCTCTAAGATTGTTCTGATCAGCTTTCCCTCTGGACTCGGCCCTCAGCTGTTTTGTCCAGTGCTGATCAAGGCATGGAGAATTGCCCTAAAGGGAAGAAAACAACGGGGATTTCACATCTACCTGTCAAACTTGGTACACCGGATGGGTAGGGGAAGTGGAGATGGATCAACTGAAGAGCATGCATTCCTTCCTTGAACCCTTCTACACCAAGCTGCTATCTAACATGTTCCATTCACAGCAAGTTGAAAATATATGTAGCCGTGGGAACTTTGTTTCCTTCATGGGCACAAGGTGAATAGACTCGGAACGTGAGAAAGTGCAGGGGATGCCTTCTTTTCTTTTTTTTTTTTCCACTTAAAAGGCAGAACCATAAAACATTTCATGTGAATGCTTTTTTTCCCCCTGTCTGTAGTTGATTCATGTGAAAACATTCCTGATTGTGGAGCTGGAAATATGCAGCAGCAAAGTTTGTTGAACAAGTTTCAGAGTTTCGAACTATCTGGGTTATGGACCAATGAATTGTAGACCACACATCTGATTTCGTCATGTCATACATTGTGTTGGTTTGTTTTCTGGGGTAAGTGTGAAGATATTGATTATTGAGTAGCATCACATGCCTAGGGGGCCGTTAAAGAGGCATTGTGCAGGGGGGTCTCGGGGTCGTCTCAATGCGGAGGCATTTCTTTGTTGGTGATCCATTGTGGGACTTAACACTTGGAATTGATTCTGTGATTAGGGTGTGGTCGGAGGATGGGGTAGTGGTCTGTTCGTGGACATGCTATATGCGTGGTTAAGAGTTTGTTTGGGTGTTATACATACGGACCTACGGAAAACAAACATCTTTGTTTCCTGAGTGGTTGGGGGGGGGTTTGACAGGTGAAGGCTCGCAAGATGTGAAGAAATAATGATTTGGAGTCACTTCAAATGGAAGAGGGGATTTATGATTATACATTATATCTGAAGTGAGGGGGAGAAACCGGAGATTGGCCGGCTAACTGTGAGGGTGGGTAAATGTGTTTAGGACTGAACCAGTTTTTTACGCAGAAGCTAAGTGGAGGAAGGGAGAGAAAAGTGATAGCTGCATGCATGGCTGGAAAGAGTGTTGCATGTTCAGTGTTTCTAACATCATGTGTGTAATGGATGGGTGCTCAGATTTGAAAACATTGGGGCCAAACGGGCCACTGTGAAATGTGAGGCTTATGAATAGCGCAAGCTTTTTTATTAAAGTAGTGTCTTGGCTGGTTCAGTTACTTCCTGGAAGAGGCAAACAGTAATTTGTAATGCTGCTTCTATTTTCTGAAAAATGGCTAAATAAATGTTTTCATTTACTACTGAGTCTGGGATGCACACAGGATGATATGTGTATTTGAACCGAATGCTTCTCCAGTGGCAAAAAAAAAAAAAATAAAATCGTTTCATTGCATTCCTTGCTTCTCATACCCATTGCAGAGTTCACTAATTGAGGTTCCTTTGTGATATTTGTACATGAAGTGTGGTGGGGTTAGTGACAAGGCAACAGTGAAAAACAAAAAAAACTCTCACCCTTTCACAGCCCTAACATAAGTGACTGGCCGTGGAATTCTTGAGTTACAGCCTGGTGGGGGTTATGGCAGTGTTTTCAGTTGGAAAATCCTGGCTGCTTTAACTCGGAGTCGGAAAAAGTGACTGGGGCTGTGGAACTGCTGCGGACCTCCGTGCGTCTTTGGCAGAACTTTCAGTTGGAAAATCAAGGCGGCTTTACCACCGTCCAGCACTGGGGTCAGCACATTAACACCACCCACTACAGAAATATTAAAAATAATATACTTCTAATATACAATTTGTCATTGTTTTTTAAAGCATCCACTGGAAGCCTATGTTGATAAACAAGAGACCAGACAGGATCTTTATTATTTCCAGCAGTACTTCTGGAGTCTCTGGTTATTGCGATGGCATTTGTGAAAAAAAAAAAAATCTTAACTCGTAGTCAAATCATATTTCTGCAACTGTGTGGATTAATATGGCTTATGTCTGTACACCTTGGTTGGTAAAGATCAAATATGATTTATCTGAAAACTTGCTTGGCTGTAATGTTACTTCATAGCTTATGGTGTGAAGGGGAAAAAGAACCCCGTCTAGGGTGTGCAAACCTTGCCATGGGGTGTGAGGGTTTGAGAGCACAGGTTAGAGGGTTTTGTTTAAGGTGCATCAGTGCATGCACCATAGCACTGCTGGCAGGGCATCAATACTTGGATGATATACCTAGTTTTTAAATATGCTTCTAGGCCTGGTAAGTCAAGTGTTGTTCTGGCCTAAAGTACAATGTGGTGTAGGAGGTGATGACGCAATGCCAAGGGGGTAGGGGTCTCCAGAAGGTGGGGCTCCAGTTAGACAGGGTTAGGGGTGGGGGGCCCAACAAATAGTATATCTGCCTTTTTCTTATTCTGTCAAATAGTATATTGCACTTTTTTCTTATTCTGTCTATCTTTTCATGGATCTTTTCATCCTGGTCTTCGTCTCCCTTTCAGCCTATCGCTTCCACATTCTTCTTTTTGTCTCTCGTGGTCTTTTGGATCGTGCTGCATTTTTCTGTGTGTGTGCGACCTGTGATGGAAGGGAATGAGATCGTGGTGATTGAGAGGGCAGATGCCCGCTCAACACATCTCTTTCTTGGCTTGGATTGCTTTCTGGACAGGATGTGCCTCTGGCCCAGTGTGTATCAGTCGGCCACCCCCGCCCTGCATGGGGCTGGGTCAAGACAGGCAGTTCCCCGGCTGGGTGGCCAAGTAAACCTCTGCAATGCTCAGCTCTCTGTTCGCAGGAGCTGAGCATGATTAGGGAGGACAGGGTTTGGTGGGCTCCCTTGTTTGACGTATGTCTCTTCCGAAGCCTGGGTTCTAGGAGTAAAGATGATGACGCACTTGGCCCCTGGCCCCATAAGTTGGACTCCCATGGGTGGTGGGTAAGAGAGAGTTGAAACAAAATACGTAAGAATATAGCTTCTTTCAACACAAAATTTCTCCCCAGTCACCAAGAGAAGTCGGGTCTTGACAGCAACTGGAACACAGAAAAACAGAAGGGCAGATACACGGCTACCTGACTTGTGGTTTGAAGGAACCGACGAGGAGAAACCCAATTACAGCTCCAAGTCCTTTTGAGTTTGCAATACAGAAGGGTTCCAGGGAATCGCAAGCAGTGACCCTTCAGTCAATAAGAAGGCTTGGGAATGGATCTTTTCCTGGTGGAGTGCAAGACCAAGCGCAAAGCAAAACAAAGCGCAAAGTATCCACTAAGCTGGCGGACAGGGAGATCAGAGAGACACCACACAAGCAACTTACTCCTCAAAAATAGATCTGAAAGGAGTATCGGAGGCAGATATAAAGATTTCAGAGTTGGTGCCTCAAGGGATGTTTGTAACACATACAAAACGCGTGTGAGGCAGATATAAAGAGAGAGGTTGGTGCGGAGTCAAGGGATGTTCGTAAACGCATACAAGCATACAAGCGTCGCCGCTGCGCACACACCCACCAGGCACACACACACACACAACACACCCACGCCCAGATTTGTGGCGTTTAGCAAATAGGCTAGATGTACAAAACTGAACACTCCGCGCACTAATAAGCGATTTAAGATCTGAAATGAATTCACTTTAGCTGAACCGGCAATACACCTTCACAAATAACATAGATGCGAGGGTTTGAAGTGCGTACTACATGGGGAATGGATTATTCAGTTGTATTTGTTGTCCTGACCCTGCGGGTGTGAATCGAATCCTATCAGTTCATGTGTGCAAAGGCAGCCTAGTGTCCTGCCGAAAGTGAAAGGCAACACCGGTGAAAACATTGTAGGTGGTGGGCGGGAGGGTGTTGGGAGGCGGACGGAGAGCAGAGGTGTGTGTTGGGGGGGCGGACGGGACTGGTGGGGTTGTTCGGTCCATTTGTTATTTTTTCTTGCCCATGTTTCGACGTTCACGTTATTTGGAAGGAGCTTTTTGGACTCCATAGCTATACAGACATCAGTCATGGCACGACTTGTCCGGCCTACGGCTTGGCGCCACACAAAAGTCGACAACTCAAGGTGGCGAGCGACCGACATTAATACTTAAACAGAGACCTATCCACGGACAGACGGCTTCCGTACCGCACTCTCTCAAGACAGGCAGCCGACACGCACACGCGCAAAGCGCGGGCCGCCTGTTGCTATAGAAAATGTGCACGTGCAGTTTCTGTGGCGTGGAAGCGCGCGCGGCAGACGATCAGCGGCCGTTCTAAGAATGGGTGAAGATAAGCAGCCAGCACTCGCTGAGAGCGGCCGGGCAGAACAGGTGAGGAGGCCAGAACAGCAAAATGCAGCCTGAAAACAACCCAAATTAGATCCCGCGTATGATTCAAAAACTTTTTTTTTTTTTTTTGACTGTTCAATGATAGGTTGACTTTTCTTCTCTTTTCTTTTATTTCCTTTTCTTTTTCTTTCTTTTTTTTTCCGCTGTAGACGTACAAGTACATGATATTCGAATGTACCTGAGAACATCCTTTGACTCGTATCTTTGGTTCGGTCATTTCCGTTTGCCTGTACTGCTATGGTTACTTGTTCATTGAGCCTAATCTGGTTTTCTTCAGCTCGCTACATTATCATTCACTGTAGAACGACTACGCTGGTTATTTTGTTTCTTTTCTTTTGTTCTATTTCCCTTTGAATTTCTGTTCTGTCTTTGAATGAAAGTTAATATTGCTGTTATTTCCCTTGTGTGCATACGAATGATCTGTTGTTTTTGTGTTGTTTGTGTTTTCTTTTTTTTTTTTTTTCATCCTTTTCCATTACAGTGATAAATACATTTCATCTTACATAAGACAAACTATTATGCATGGCATGTCACTGTAGAATAATGAAACTGCCAACGCTTAGTTTGGGGATTACCTGAGATCAATCAACACAACGCCATGATAGGTTAAAATACTGGCAGCCTAACGTTGCGCGTCGTGTCCAGGTCTGGATCAGACAAGCCCATCTCTATATGCGATATGAGGGGGGGGGGGGGGGGGGGGGGGGGGGGGGGAGGTAATCAGGATGGGGCAATGTGAATTTAGCCCGTTCTCTCTAACTTTTGATTCAAGTCTTACAAAAATGCGGAATGTGTGTGTGAGAGAGAATGAGCGCGCGATCTCGCGCATGCGACTACTTTTGCAAACTAACGATTTTACATTTGGAAGCGCAGCTGAACCAAGAACGAAGAATAGGGGAAACAGACCAATCAACCTACCAGCACAACCCACCTTTATTCCTGAATTTGAAAGAAAGAATTGGTTTTCCTGGGATATCGGTTACATGGCTCGGGCGCTCTGGTCCAGGCTGTGTATCTTTGCATGCTTTGGCAGCCTTGGGTATCTTACACCAGAATGTGTCCGTTTAAGTCGTGTTCATAGGAGGGAAAGGGGTGGGGGTGACGACACGTGCCCAAGCGGCCGCATACATCGGCCTGCATTGACATGTGATGTAGCCTTCGCGAGTGAGGTTTTTTTTTTGTTGTTGTTTTGTTTTTTTTTTTTTATAAAGATCTACCCAGTTTAGGTAAGACACGAACTTTCCGAGCGTGAGCACTCTGCATTAGAGTACTATAATTAGTCTTAATCAATTACAGTCAACTACTTGGCTGCTATAGATTCCAATTATGGTCAGACCATAAATCAGAGAGAGAGAGAGAGAACGTCTTAGGAAAGGCTGTGCTGTTCCTGCACTGCAGCCATGTTTAGTTTCATTTCAGCGGCCAGTTCCTGTTACTGTTAAGGTGAGATTTACGTCCTATCGGCCTGAGGCTCTTAAGGACAAGGTTCCTGCAGACATATGTCTACATCTTGAGCCAGTTTCACGCCTCAGTCTACTTCTACCTTCTGACAGGTGTCCTGAGCAGTCGACGTTGACAGGGCGCCTGCTGTACTAGCATGGTGCAGTGTACGCAAGGAAAGGGAAGGGTAGCTTTCTTCACCATCCAGTTACGGCCCAATACGCATGCAAGTGTGGCACAAACTCATCTCCTTGCTCGCTTTAATTTTGGTCTTCAAAACAACACTCCCGGATGAAAGTGGCAGTGTGTGTGTGTGTGTGTGTGTATAAAGTCAGATTAGACATTGAAGGTATAATTTTGTAAGATTTAGGCTTGGCATTTACGAAATGGCAGTACACAGTAATCGTTAGTGAGGGTGAACTATGTCCACTTTGTCAAAAGAGAAGAAAGTCAGGTGCACTTTGTTTTATGCTGTCCTGTCCCTTCTCATGACTTGTGAGCACAACACATACAGTCGAAATATTAGAAGTACCAAGTCAGTTTAAATTAGTATTGCTTATGACATGCACACATGTTACAAAGAAAACAGAAATTTGTCAATCTATTTTTACAAGGCTTTTAAGCTACGTTCTGTTTTCATTTCTTGGAATTACTGCGAAGTGTGTTATGAACGATGTCATTGTTTCTAAATGGCCAGATTGGACAAATGTTTGAAAATATGAACCCTTCATAAGGGGCAATGGCCTAAACATGATCAAAGTTTCCATCTCTCTCTCTCTCTCTCTCTCTCTCTCTCTCTAGTGGCTGTTTGCGTGCGTACGTGCGTGCGTGTGTGTGTGTGTGTGTGTGTGATCAATGCATTTTTGCATAAAAAATGAAACATTGCTGTAACTGAGAATTACGAAATTAACTGAAATCAAAATCAAGTCATCATCCGACAAAGAGGCCAGTTTTTCAGTTTCAGATGTCATGAGTACTCACACATGGCATTGTTTCAGATGTCATCAGTACACACATTGACATTGTTTCAGATGTCATCAGTACACACATTGGCATTGCTTCAGTTGTCATCAGCACACACATTGGCATTGTTTCAGTTGTCATCAGCACACACATTGGCATTGTTTTCAGATTTCATAAGTACACACATTGGCATTGTTTCAGATGTCATCAGTACACACACATGGCATTGTGTGGCATTGTTTCAGATGTCATGAGTACACACATTGGCATTGTTTCAGATGTCATCAGTACACATACTGGCATTGTTTAAGATGTCATGAGTACACACATTGACATTGTTTAAGATGTCATGAGTAAAACACACTGGCATTGTGTCAGATGCCAATGTGTGTACTCATGACATCTGACACAATGCCAGTGTGCACACGGACATTGTGTCACATGTTATGAGTACACACATTGGCATTATTTCAGATGTCATGAGTACACACACTGACATTGTGTCACATGTCATGAGTACACACACTGGCATTGTGTCACATGTCATGAGTACACACACTGACATTGTATCACATGTCATGAGTACACACACTGGCATTGTGTCACATGTCATGAGTACACACACTGACATTGTGTCACATGTCATGAGTACACACACTGGCATTGTGTGACATGTCATGAGTACACACACACTGACATTGTGTCACATGTGTCATGAGTACACGCACCGGCATTGTGTCAGATGTCATGAGTACACACACACTGACATTGTGTCACATGTC
The DNA here is from genome assembly GCA_016801955.1 of Conus betulinus. Lineage (NCBI taxonomy): Eukaryota > Metazoa > Mollusca > Gastropoda > Neogastropoda > Conidae > Conus > Conus betulinus. Next base: position 3,088 of record JADBJO010003150.1, on the reverse strand, counting down.
ATGAGTACACGCACCGGCATTGTTTCAGATGTCATGAGTACACACACTGACATTGTGTCACATGTCATGAGTACACACACCGGCATTGTTTCAGATGTCATGAGTACACACACTGACATTGTATCACATGTCATGATTACACACACTGGCATTGTTTCAGATGTCATGAATATACACACTGACATTGTGTCACATGTTATGAGTACACACACTGGCATTATTTCAGATGTCATGAGTACACACATTGGCATTGTTTCAGATGTCATGAGTACACACATTGGCATTGTTTCAGATGTCATGAGTACACACATTGGCATTGTTTCAGATGTCATGAGTACACACACACTGGCATTGTTTCAGATGTCATGAATACACACCTGGCGTTGTTTCAGATGTCACGAGTACACACACTGGCATTGTGTCAGATGTCATGAGTTACACACACTGACATTGTGTCACATGTCATGAGTACACGCACCGGCATTGTTTCAGATGTCATGAGTACACACACTGACATTGTGTCACATGTCATGAGTACACACACCGGCATTGTTTCAGATGTCATGAGTACACACACTGACATTGTATCACATGTCATGATTGATACACACACTGGCATTGTTTCAGATGTCATGAGTACACACATTGGCATTGTTTCAGATGTCATGAGTACACACAAACATGGCATTGTTGCAGATGTCATGAGTACACACACTGGCATTGTTTCAGATGTCATGAATACACACACTGGCGTTGTTTCAGATGTCACGAGTACACACACTGGCATTGTTTCAGATGTCATGAATACACACACTGGCGTTGTTTCAGATGTCATGAGCACACACACTGGCGTTGTTTCAGATGTCATGAATACACATGTTGGCATTGTTTCAATACACCAGGAGTTCTACAGCAGTCCCCACCCCACCCCTTCCTCTCTCCTAACGTTGAGGTGGATATTGAAGGGGGGAAGTGGAGAGGGGTCATCAAAATTGTAAGGAAGCAGTCTTGCTGTCTCCTCCCTCCCTCATCGCCCTCTCCCCCTCCTATCCAGATGTCAAGCTCTGCTACCAGTCGATTATTGGGGTGTTCGCCAGTCCAGCTCCCTTCGACCACCACACCTGTCACTTCTCCGCCCCTGTCACTGCATTCGGTCATTGAGTCAGGATTCATACTGCACCCTGTCCCCCACCCACACCCTCCCCCCCATCCCCAACCTGTCCCCCACCCTGACCCCCCACCCCCTACCTCCACCCTCCCCCCCTACCCTCTCACCCACCCCCATCCTGTCCCCCATCCTGTCCCCCCACCCTGACCCCCCACCCCTCTCCCCCATCCCCATCCTGTCCCCCATCCTGTCCCCCCACCCTGACCCCCCACCCTCTCCCCACCCTCTCTCCCCCATCCCCAACCTGTCCCCTATCCTGTCCCCCACCCCTGACCCCCCACCCCCACCCTCTCCCCCCACCTCTCTCCCCCCCCCCCAACCTGTCCCCCACCCTCTCCCCCACCCACATCCTCTCCCCCCCCCCCACCCTGTCCCCCATCCTCATCCTCCCCCCCCACCCCCACCTGTCCCCCTCTCCCACCCCCTCTCCCCCCACCCCTCTCCTCCACCCCAACCTGTCCCCCATCCCCCCCTCCTCTCCCCCACCCCCAACCTTCCCCACCACCCTGTCCCCCAGCCCTACCCTGTCCCCCACCCCCAGTGGTGTGTCAGTGTGTGTGTGTGTGTGTGTGTGTGTGTGTGTGTGTGTTCACAGGTTTTGTCAGTACAACTTTGAGTTAAATCTGACAATAAGTTGGTTTCAGTCAGTCAGTGTGTGTGTGTGTGGTGTGTGTGTGTGTGGAGGAAGAGAGTGGGATGAGGAGTGGATGCAGTAAGGGAGGGGGGAGGAAGGTAGGGACTGGGCGAAACCAATTCATTTTGCTAGTTTTCACTGAAGACCCCCCCCCCCTGCACTTCAATCCACCCTCCCACCCTGCACTTCAATCACCCACCTCCCACCCTGCACTTCAATCCACCCTCCCCCACCCTGCACTTCAATCCCCTCCCACCCTACACTTCAATCCATCCAACCCTCCACCCTGCACTTCAGTCCACCCTCCCCCCCCTGCACTTCAATCCACCCTCCCACCCTGCACTTCAATCCACCCTCCTACCCTGCACTTCAATCCACCCTCCCCCCCTGCACTTCAGTCCACCCTCCCACCCTGCACTTCAATCCACCCTCCCACCCTGCACTTCAATCCACCCTCCCACCCTGCACTTCAATCCACCCTCCCCCCCCCTGCACTTCAGTCCACCCTCCCATCCTGCACTTCAATCCACCCTCCCATCCTACACTTCAGTCCACCCTCCCACCCTACACTTCAGTCCACCCTCCCCCCACCCTGCCCTTCAACCACCCCCTCCCACCCTGCACTTCAGTCCACCCTCCCACCCTGCACTTCAATCCACCCTCCCACCCTGCACTTCAATCCACATTTGCTTATTCCTGTCGTTGCGCCATCTCCTGTGAAGTGTTGACATTCATCTCCGTCTCGCACCATTCTACCCATTTAGGCAGTATTCTCTTCAAATCTGAAGATTCCACCTACTCAAATTACCCTCTCTCTCTCTCTCTCTCTCTCTCTCTCTCTCTCACACCACACACACACACACACACACACACCCCACACACACACACACACACACACACACACACACCAGAGAGGCTATCATTAAAGTGGCAGCGCTGTCTGGCAGAAGCAGCCATCAAACAGTGCAGCAATTAGGGGCGGTGTCCTTGGTGCTCGTCATCACGCGCCCTCCACGCCAGACGGGAGTACACTGTTGGTCGTGCACCTAGCACGCTTGGACCTTGCCGAGGGGCAGGGAGGTAGAGTGGACGTGCGGGCGGGGAGGTGGGACAAGCGCCGGGACGGGGTGAAGGGTGGGTGGAAGGGGAGGGTAGTTTAACAGTTTTTATTTGGTGCTTAGGGTTGAGGGGTTGAGGAAGAGTGCTTTCTTCTCGGGGTCAACAGAGAGAGAGAGGGGAGGGGGGGAGCAGATGCAGATGTTTCTTCTTAAGGCCATAGCCCCTTA